>SJXQ01001799.1:2135-165565 GCA_006408695.1 Aepyceros melampus | reverse complement strand
CACCAACAGTGTAAGAGGGTTCCCTTTTCTCCACACCCTCTCCAGCATTTATTGCTTGTTGACTTTTGGATCACAGCCATTCTGACTGGTGTGAAATGGTACCTCATTGTGGGTTTGATTTGCATTTCTCTGATAATGAGTGATGTTGAGCATCTTTTCATGTGTTTGTTAGCCATCCGTATGTCTTCTTTGGAGAAATGTCTATTTAGTTCTTTGGCCCATTTTTTGATTGGGTCATTTATTTAAAGTATAAAACTGTGAGACTGAATAAAACATAAAATTCAAATATACACTATTTAAAAGGAACAAACTTTAAACCTAAAGACACAGAGATGTTAAAAGGAAAGGATGAGAAAAGGTAAACATCAGCTTAGTCAATAAAGGGAAGTGTTGCAATACTGCATCAGACAGAGCAGGTGTTGGGGTGAGACATTTTCAAGAGAAAAGGAGCAACTTGCATAATGATTACATAGGCCTCCAGGAAGATATCACAGTTCTAAATCTACATGCACCCAATAGCATAGTTTCAAAATATATAGGGAAAAAGAAAACTGACACAGTTAGAAGAGAAACAATAGATGGATCTGCAATCAGGATACTTTTAAGAGCTGATGAACAAGCAGAAAATCATGAGTCAGGATTTAAAGGGTGTGTCATCTCATTTTAACTGGCTTGACCTACTTGACATTATTTACCATGCATATCTGCAGCCAACAATAACAGTGGATTCTTTCCATGAAGCACCTCATGAAGCATCATCAAATTTCATAGAGTTGCAATATGTTCTGTTACCACAGTTAAAGGAAGCTACTAATTAATAAGTAAAAGATAATAAGAAAACAGCTAAGACATTGTAGAGACACTGATCATAATTTAAAAGTCTTTATTCTGATATAGACAAAAAATCAAATTTAAAACTAAAAACTTGCAATATATGTAACATTATACAAATATTTTAAAATGTCAACATTTATGATGTGACTTGAGTTAATTTGAAGGCATTTAATTCCCCATATTCAAAAACAGAGGCAGCATTGTGCAGTGATTAAGCAAACAAGATCAGTATGCCTAGCTGAGTTTTCCATTTAGCATCCTGCTAGCTGTGAACTTAAACAAAGTACTTAACCCCACTAAACCAGTTTGCTGCCCTGTAATACAGGATAATGATGGTGCTTATATCATTGTCTCCTGTGAAGATTAAAATGATAATGTTGATAAAGTGAGTTACACATAACAGAGCATGTATTTCCAGAGAATTTGGTGAAATGCATTCAATCCATAGTACTTTCTCCTTGTTCATTCTGTCTGATTCTACAGAATGCAATAAGGCAAGGTATTTTTTGGAACTCAGGAGACATGTCCTGGGACAAATGTTCTTTATAGCAACACTGTAATAATTCTTTAATATCCTACTTGCTACATTTGTTTGCCTTCAGAAAAGTTAAATTTATAGCAAAATTAAAAGACTTGCAATTATAAACACCCTTCGCTTGATAGTAAAAATAGCTCAAAAATTATTTCCTTATTTGTCTTTTTATTATTTGTATCTGAAACAAACACCATGACAGTTAGGTGAGCTAGGTCCTGTTTCTTGGTCCAACATTCAAAACTGAAAGTATTAAAAATGTTCTCAATAAGCTATAGTGATTTGGGGATGAAAACATCTGACTGTGATGCAATCTCATAAAATAAGATGAAAATTTCCTATCAGAATTTGATTGACTTTACCAACAGACTTATTTTAAGACATGTTATTTGACTACCATTATTGTGAAATTGAGAAGACAGAAAATTTAATAAAGAAAGAATTATGAAATCACAAGTATGTCTACTATTTTTATGCTTGAGAAACTCTAAAATCTGTTAAGAATGGTCTACTTCATTTTAAGAGTAACATGATCTCTGTTCAGACAAATATACTAAGTTTCTGTTGACCTAGTATAATGTGAACAATCCCAAAACTTCTAAATAATAAAAATGTCTAAATATGAGAAATTTATTGTTTTTAAAGTGTCAGTTTGTATTAATTTTCTATTGCAAGATGACAATTAACTCAACTTCAGTGGCTTAAAACAACATCCATTAGCCCAGAGGTCTGCTGGTGAGAAGTTCTTGCATGGAGCTATGACTGGATTCTCTGCCTGGGGTCTTACAGGCTAAAGCCAAATTATCAGAAAGGCTGAATTCTAGGCTAGAGATTCTGGGGAAATTTTTCTTCCACTTAATTCTGTCTCTGCATCCCATCAGTCATTTTTGGAGGGATAGGAGAATGATAAAATGATTGTCAAATATAAAAGAATATTCAGAGGTTTAGAATAACAGCCAGTGGACCAACTGAATGCAACAATGAATCCGGAAATAGAATTGCACATACCCAGTTACTCAAGGAAAATGTAAGTGTATGTTGTATAATTGAACCCCTGATAACATTAATGAACTCCTCATGGTGTTAACAGAATCTTTATTCATAGTAGTCAAAACTAGAAAACAATACATTCGCTTATCACAGTGAATGGATAAACAAATTGTGGTATTTCCATACACTGGCATAGTATTCAGCAAAAAAAAAAAAAAGACTGATTCATACAATAACACACTAAATCTGAAAAATATTATACTGAGCAAAAATGCCAGACACAAAGAATATATATTGTATTGAGACAGACTGAGACCTGGGACCCTTTGCTGCAGTGCTAGCACCTGGACAAATGTCTCCTCAAGCAACAAAATACAAAGAAGCTCTAAGAGACCAAAAATAACTGTGTTTACATGCAATTGGACCAATTTTGGAGAAAAGATACAAAAAGACAAATAGCCCAACTTCTGAAGAGCCAGGAGCAAAAGCAGGGTACTGTGCATACCTCCTGCACACAACATCACATAATGGGTAAGCAAATCACTTAACTTACTCCTCAGGCCCAGACCCTAGACACACCCTACACTCAGCCCATATTAGGAACCAGCTCACTATTCCCTCAGTGAGCCAGCTAGTAGCTAGCAGGAGCCCCGATAAAGCCTTGCCTGAATTTCTTGTCTGGTTCTCTGATCAATTTCTATTGATAAAGAATCCTGGTTGGTAACAGTATAATCCTATTTATATGAAGTTCTAAGAAGGACAAAATTAACATCTAATGACATAAATAAGGGTTTCCCAGGTGGTGCAGTAGTAAAGAATTTGCCTGCAATGTGGGAGACCTGGGTTCTGTCCCTGGGTAGGGAAAATTCCCTGGGAGGAAATGGCAAACTACTCTAGTATTCTTGCCTGAGAATCCCACGGACAGAGGAGCCTGGTGGCCTACAGTCCATGAGGTTGCAAAGAATTGAACAGGACTGAGTGGCTTACGCTAGTTCAGTGATTTCTTGGGGATAGTAGTGTGTTCAGTTGACAATAAGGGGATCACAAGGAAACTTTTAGGGTGATAGCAATTATCTTTATATTGATTATGATGGTTAATACACTGGTGAATATGGTTGTTGAAATTTGATCAAAATGTACACTACCTTAAATGTATTTTATTGTATATAAATTGTGCTTCAGTAAAGTTGGAATAAGAGTAAGTTGCAAAAATTATACATCTAAGTGTAGCCTAATCTTTTTTGTTCCTCTGCTCTTCATTTATTTAAAACTTTTGATTATATTACTATTTTTCACCATACTTTTCAACAGATTTTAGTACCACTCTTTCATCATAAAAATTAAACAATTTTTATCATGCTGACCTAGTCTTTTATTTTTGCTATTTAATACATTGTATGTTTATTTCCCAGAACAGAGTTTATATATAAATCTGCCCCTTATTAAGCCCTGTTTATTCAAATTTACCTTTTTTTGTGTGTAGCATGCAGTGTGGATGATTATAATTTCTACTGATGTAGTTCAGAAATTCCAGACAACTCAAAAATCAGAGTAGAATGGATATCTATTTATATACACTGGTATTATTAATTTTTAACTCAATCTCAATTTGCTGAAAATGGTTAAACAAGTTGGTGCCAAGTCTTCTTTATTATCAAACCTAATTTCATTTTAGATATCTGACTTAGTAATTACCATCTCAACCAACACCATCACTGCCATCATAGCTAATATCACATCATACTATGCCAGGCACTGTGTAAGTACATTTTTCATTGCATTTTTTGTACTTTCACACTAGCTTTGTATTTGCAAATCAAAGTTCAAATTAGTGAGATACTTCATTTTTGCATTTAGTACAAAATTTCCTTGTTATCATTACTTTCTAACCAATGTCTTAAGATCAAAAGGAATATCATTACGGTTAACCATAATAAAAATAAGATGTCTTGGTCTAAATCCTTATATCATATTTGAATATTATGAGACTCCATTCAATAAAGTAATAAGGTTTTGTCTTTTTTGAAGAGAAGACTTCTGAGCACAGAATTTTGACTTAAAATTCAAGTAAACCAGGTTCTTTAAGAACCTCTCATGACATGACTTTCTACAATTCTTCCTCTAAGTTGACTCATAAGACATATTGGGAAACTGTTAAGAAATTCATCTTAGACTCAAAGCTGTGACTTTGATGTATAAGCTTTCACTAAAGCATTTAAGCATTTTGCCCCAGGCTGAAAAACTCATCTAAAAAACCAGGCGAAGTTCTTGTTAGCCAGCAAAATAAAATGTGATTTTTGTTTACAGTTATCAGAGTAGACAGCCTGTACTTATGCCATTCTAAGAGTAGGGAATATATGTATCCTAAAGGATGCCAAGGGGGCTTGGAGGAGAGGAGGAGCCGTCTTATCAGAGGAGACACTGTTGACCCTGTAACAGTGGGAGCTGCAAACAGAATGGGGATATAGCATACTGCTTGCTTAGGAGAATGGATGCAAGAGGGAAAGCATCCGAATATACAGTTGCAACCGGTGAACATTTGAAAAAAGAGTCAAGTCTGTGCCTAGAAATAACAGAGCTTAGAGTTATATAGCCATAACCCTTTACATCTTCACCCCTTCAAAAGGTTTAAAAATCAACTGGAATTGAGCTACCCAAAGCTGGCATTCTAAACCCAATTTAATTTTCCTAGGTTGCAATCAGGGACTATCTGTAAAACATATTGCACACAATTCATAATTTAGTGCATCAAATGATAAAGACAGACACGACACAAGAAACATCTATTTGGCTTGAAATGTAATATTCGATGATTCATTTAAATTATAATAGCCTCTGTCAGCAGAAGATTAGGAGTTTTATAACATATCTTGAAAAATCTTGAATTTATTCTTTACATATTCAATCCAGATTACTGACGGAAGAGTATTTAACTATTGTAGTCTCAATCTCAGCTGTGATTCTAGGAGTCGATGAAAATACAATTATCCATGCTGGCTAGACAGAACTGCCAGGGGGCATAATTAAGGGAGGCATTTAGCTAATTGCTTTCTGAAAGAGAATAAAATGATTTACGTGGAGTCAAGAGTTCATATGGGTCTCCAGAGAGAACCATCCTTCTTCAGAAAAGAAAAAGAGAGAGAAAGAAAATAAAACACAGTGGATTATGGCACGTATGTCATATATGCATGGGGCAAAACTGTAGGCTGAAGGAAGTGAGTGATTGCAAGGGAGGAGGGAGCATTTGACACAGGCAGTAACCCCTGAGTACCACCTGCCAAAGCATTTTCTTTCAAGTATACTGAGAGATGTTCTTTGAACAGGATTTTCCCCATTTAAATGTGTTGGGTAAACAGCACAAGGTTTTCCTCTTTTTGATTCAAAATATCTTTAGACTGTCTAAGTCTCTGAGTTCTAAAGCAAAAATAAATGTTTAACACTCAGTTGTCTACATTGAGAATATATTTTGAGACTTCATACCATAAAGTATTTCTTATTTGAAATATTTCTATTTTGAGGGGATCTTTAGCCAGAAGGTTTTACTATTCATGCTGTTTAAAGAACCCAACTGTAGGAGACAGCAGAAATAAATGGAATAGTATCACAAGACCTGTGTGCTCAGTGGTGTCTAACTCTTTGTGACCCCATGGACTATAGCCCTCCAGGCTCCTCTGTCCATGGGATTTTATAAGCAAGAATACTGGAATGGGTTATTTCCTCCTCCAGGGGGTGTTCCCAAGCCAAGAATCTAATTTGTGTCTCCTGCATTGGCGGGCAGATTCTTTACCACTGTACCACCTGGGAAGTCCAGTCTCAGAATGTTAAAAATCTGGGAAAATAAATTATAGCTACATATGCTAATATGAATATGGTTTTTGAGCTAACTTAAGTTATACATGTATGTCATAAAACTATATATAGTATACGTTTATATAAAATTTAACAGGCAAAACTAACAATTATATTACTTAAAGACATATCTAGATAGTAAATTTATTACAAAAATTAGAATAGTGATTATCTGTTGGGGAAAGAAGGGAGATGCTATGGTAAGCTAGACACACATGGCGGGTATCAGGGGGTCTCCTGAGCTACTTACAAAGCTCCATTTCTCATCCTGGCTGGTAGTTATATGAATGTCTGTAATTGTTCTTTATATTGTACATATTTAAATACAGCTTTAGTTTGTAAATATGCATGTGTGCACACACACAAATGCATGCTTTCTCTCTCTCTCTCTCTCTCTCACACACACACACACACACACACACAAACTCTAAGGCATAGCAGTAACAAGGCATTCCTGAGCTACAAAAGGTGAATTTTCTGAGTACTTAGTTGGGAAAAGTAAACTTCTTCAGAAATGTTTGCTGTATTTTTATAATAGGTATTGAGAATAAATATAGCTGAAGCAATTGAAATAGAAAATTATGTAATTTAAACTCTTATTTGAACAACTGCAGAAACTGAATACTCTTGTTAGTAGTTATATCAAGTGATACACAGAATGGTATGACAAAGTATAAAGATAGCTCAACATGTGACAAAGAAGATAATGAAATGAAATTGAGCCAGAATAACAGATGAAGAATCAGGGCAAAAATGTGAAGTGGTTTGTCAATTACATGCTGAAGAAGGGTTTGATTTAATACTGAAAAAAATCTGTTAGAATATGAAAATTATTATTTAAATAGTCACAATTTTTCTGTAGAAAATGACAGGAATTCAATCAAAATTTAGGTAAAATAGGGGAACTTTTAGCTTCTGTAATTAACCTATAGGAAGAAAAGGGAGGAGCTGATCTGAGGGGTTCTTGAACAATGAACTCAAACACAATCAAGTCTTTCCATATTAACTTCTCTCTTTTTCACTGTTTAGTTTTTGCTTTGTTTTTATTTGCTCTTTGCTTTTATTTTGTTTTCTGGGAAAGAGAGGCAGTAGCAGGGAAGGGAGTCCAGAATTTTATATAATGTGTATTATGTAAGTGTGGAGAAGGAAATATCAAACAACTCCAGTATTCTTGCCTGGAGAATCCCATGGACAGAGGAGCCTGGAGGGCTGCAATCCACGAGGTTGCAAAGGTTGGACAGGACTTAGCAACTAAACCACACCACCACAATATATGTGTGTAATACCTATCGCATTCATGCATTACCAATTCTTGGCTTTGCCTCTCTTTCTCAACTGACTAAGAAAGTTGAGGCTTATGATGTCCTACCTGTAAACTGATTTCTGTGTGCCTCATGTGCTTCCATGCTCTACCTCCCACCTGATCACCTGGTAACATTTAACTCCTTGCAGGGTCCTCTTCACTTAAACTGAGTGCTCCGTGTCAACGTGCTGAGGCTTGTATCTTGGTCAATGACAACTCCAATCTTCCATTTGTTCAAACCAAACACCTTGTTAGCTTACTTTTCCCCTCTTTTTATTTAAAAATTTGGTTCATCACCAACTTCTTGCAGTTCTACCCTCCAACCATGTCATACTCTTCACCGTGGTCATAGTGAAGTTTATCATCTTGCCTTACCTAGATTATTTTAAGAGCCTCCTGAACTGACTCCCTAGAAGATATTTTTGTATTTCCACTATTGAATTCTATATAAAAAGAATCTTTACTGAAAACAGTATTCATTATGTATAATATTTTCCTTAGCAATCCAGTGTATCTCCCCATATACACACTTTTTTTTTGGGCAGTTATTTTGTAGATATGTCAAGAAATGATGCTTGGACTGAGTTAACTTAAGTGTTTTTTCCTAGTCCTTAGAGGAGGTTCAGTTTTGTATGATGAAGCCATCACAGAAGCAAAACAAACAAAAAGAAACCTCTGGGAACCTCATATTCTACTGTTTCTTAAGCCTTGTGCAATTTATTAGAATTAAGCTTGATAATTTCTTTTTTAAACATATCACTTAGTATAATCCCTAGGTACATCAAGATTACTTTCAAACTATTTTGATTTGTTGTGATTATTATAGCTGAAATAAACTCAAAATTCATATGGCCCTAGAGAATTATTCCATTTCCCTTTAGCTTACCAAGGGCTCTGTTGTCCCATGACAGAGGATGAGATTGTTGGATGGCATCACTGACTCAATGGACATGAGTCTGAGTGAACTCTGGGAGTTGGTGATGGACAGGGAGGCCTAGCATGCTGCAGTCCGTGGGGTCGCAAAGAGTCAGACACGACTGAGTGACTGAACTGAACTGAACTACCAAGGGCTTCCCTTGCGGCTCAGATGGTAAAGAATCAGCCTGCAATTCAAGAGACCTGGATTTGATCCCTGGGTTGGGAAGATCCCCTGGAGAAGGGAACAGCTACCTACTCCTGCATTCTTGCCTGGAGAAGTCCATGGACATAGGAGCCTGGTGGGCTACTGTCCATGGGGTTGCAAAAAGTTGCGCAGGACTGAGCCACTTTCACTTAGTTTACCAAGAGCTGGCCTAACAAGACTGAGTTAACTCAGCATAAGAATAAAATGATACCTACCACCTAACTTCTACAAGACCATTTTCTAGATAAAAAATTTTCTATTACAACAGAATATCCTGGATCATCTCTGTATTCTCTTCTTACATATAAGTTATGGGCTTCCCAGGGGGTGCTAGTGGTAAAGAACCTGATTGCAAATTCAAGTTTAGGCTAAGAAAATAAAATGTAATAAGTTAAATAAGCAAAAATATGCATATAAGTTAAATAAGAAGGTGACAGTATACAGCCTTGATGTATTCCTTTTCCAATTTGGAGCCAGTCTGTTGTTCCAGGTCCAGCTCTAACTGTTGCTTCCTGACCTGCATACAGATGTCTCAGGAGACAGGTCGGTGGTCTGATTTCCATCTCTTTAAGAATGGGATTTTGTGATTGTAAACTGTCAATATATGTTCATGCTTGGTATAAAATACACCATTCTGGTGAATGCTTTTGATAAAGGAGAAGATTATGAATGCATGGGATCATGGGGTGTATAAGAGAAATCTTAATTTTATTACAAACATAAACTGCTGAAAATAAAGTTAATAATGAAGAAACTGAATGTAGCTTGGAGGTAATCTTCACAAAATGAGGCAGCAGTTGCTAGGTTACTTCTACATTGAAAGATAATGATCGATAAACCAAGTGTCTATAGGGAACAGGGGTTTTGTGCTTGGAGAATATTTAACCATTGGTGGAGGAGTGTAGGAGAGAAGACAGCCACTATATGAGTGGAAGCAGTGTCCTCAGGAGAGAGTCAGTTTTCTAATAGACCAAAGTGGCGAAGGAAATAGAATTTCATGAGAAACAGAATTTCATTTCATCTCATTCATTTAAATGGTGGAGGAGTTACCGTTATCTTTAATAAAAAGAGGGAGTAAGACTCAAGAATCCTTGGGATCCATTCCTTCCATAAAATCTATAATTCAGTGGTTCTGCATTATATGACCCGTTTTCTTTTCCAGGGATTATTAATGGAGTTACTTTCTTGGAGGTCGTCTAAGAGTCCTTCTCTCGTATCTCATATGTAGTCAAGTTCTAAGCCTGGTTAACTCCTTCCTCTCCTATAATCCAAGTACAATCCACCATCATCTTTAACGTTGGTTACTTGTTTTCCCTCAGTCTATATTTTTTCACTAACATATCCCCTGAAGCTAATGAAAACTAAAATCCTTGATATATTCTTTTAAAGAAAGCTTTAGGTAATGTGGTAGCTGCCTATTTCTCTAGCTTAAACCCTGCCACCCTCCTCCTTATCCTTAATGCGTTATTTACAAAATAATTTCTCCCTTCCACTGAATATGCCGTACCCTTTCATCCTTTAGTGTTTTCCTCCATGCTATTTTCACTTTAATAATTTCTTATCCTATACTCATTACTCATCCTCTGCTTAAACACTGTATTCTTCAGAAATATTCTCTGGAATCTAGACTAAGTTATAGCTACATGAATAATTTCATAGCATAGCCTATCCTGTTTGTCTCATTTTTAATTTACATGTTCAAGAGCTTATAGATGAAAAACTCCATTGAGAATTAAGCATTTTAATTGTTGGCTAATAAATAGATAGGAAGCATGATCTTATTATGATAATTTAAATATAACCTTGAAATTAATTTATTTTCAAGCATCAGAGCATAAAAGTGGAATTTTGCTTCAGAATAAAAAAGTGACCCAGTGATCCAAAACAAAAACACCAATAACTGTAGCAAATGTAAGAAATATTTTAAATAGAAAAATGCTATAGTAGGCTACCAATAAAGAACTAGTAAATAAAGTGAACAAAAGCAATCCTTCACACACCTTGGATACATAATGGTTGGAATTGAAATGACCAACATGTTGGAAAGGGAGAGTGAGAATTTCTTTGGAGAAATTGAGCTTCGTGTATCACAACACAAAGAGATCTTGTTTCCACTTTAGCTCAAGCCAGATGAGAAATGATTTAGAAGCCCAATTGTTGTTTGAGGGACAGAGTGGTCTGGTCTTGTGATTGAAAAAATGAAAATAAAGGCTTAAGGTGGATATGGATTTGAGGCAGAAGAAGAAAAGTCTACTCTGGTGGCTCAGATGGTAAAGAATCCACTTGCAGTGCAGGAGATCTGGGTTTGATCCCTGGATCGGGATGATCCCTTGGAGAAGGGAATGGCTACCCACCCCAGTATTCTCGCCTGGAGAATTCCATAGACACATGAGCCTGGAGGGCTATAGCCCATGGGGTAAAAACAGTCAGACACTGAGTAACTTTCACTGTTTTTCACTTTAGAAGAAGAAAAAGAGTTTGATATGCTTTGGGAGTCTCTTTTCTACCTATAGTAGAGGCAAGGGTATTTATAATTTCTTGAGGGTCGAATGATAGGTCCACAGCAGAGAAGCCCACCTAGGAGGTAATTTAAAGTCTTCCTGACTGGCTATCCAGAGAGAGTACAAACCCAATAAAAGGATGAGTTATATCAATCCCAAGAGCAGGGATAGAACTATAAAGGGCCCACCAAAGAAATCTACATCATCCTGTAATGAGAATGTATCGGAATGTTTCTCTAGTGTGACGTCCAAGGCCCCAAAACATCTATGTGAGCTGAGCTAAGTCCAGAGCAAGTGGATTTTAATCATCCTCCAGTGGCTGATATATGCAATGCAGAATACAAGAAAAATATTTTTCCTCTCTTCTCCTACTCTTCATCAGGCAAAAACCAGAGGTCCCCTACTGCGTGAGGAAAGAGGAGGAGCTATCAAGCTGGGGAAGAGAGAGGAAGTCATTGGGCATCAAGTTTTCCATCTCAGGCCTCCCACTCGGCAAGCCCATGCAGGGAGAAGAAACACACAGTTACTCTAAAGAAAATTGAAATATGACTATTGTCTTCCAATAAAAAAAGAACTTTTTTTTTTTAATGAACAGAACTGTTTTAACTCCATTTCATTTTCTTATTTACATAATCTAATTTTTATCTTTAACATGTTTCACCATCAGAATAAGTAGTTGGCAATCATGGAGGTAATGATTGAAATAATTAAGTATTTAAGTAGAACTACAAATAATAATACAAGAATTTGCTGGTGTTAAAGCTTTGGACAGGGGGGTATTTTCTCCATTTACAAGAATTAAGAAGTGTAAGCATTGCATACATTGATTTGTTAAGAGTTTTATAATTTTGAGAATAGGTTATTGGTCTATTAGTTGGTAAGTTTAAAAAAAAATCAACTTTGAAACAATTTCATTCTTCCTTCCTGATTTCTTTTTGTTTTTATGTTCTTAAAATGCTGAGAACTATATTCAGACTGTCTAGTTCTTAGCACAACTAATGTGCTATTTAATGTTTAAATATTCAAACTCTTTCTGACTCAATTTATATTAAATTCCAGTTGACTTTTTTTTATTATTATGTGCATATTTCCAGTAAGTGATTTCCTCAGTTAGGTCTGAGGTTTAACTTAAGCCATCAGTATGCAAACTCTTTCCAAAACAGTGAATAAACCTAATTAAATCATGGGGATATGTGAGATTGGTAAGAAAAGGAAAGAGGAAGAAAACAAATGGGACATAAGAGTGGTTGGTATACCATTTGTTAATTAAACCAAGTTCAGTTTTATTAGTCATATTCTTAAAGCACAGAGTAAACACTTTATTTATTTATTTTTTAAAGATATATTCTTGCTCGGGAGGACCATTGGGAAAGTTTTCAGACTATACTTTGAGAGCATGCTGGCAGAGAAGGATAAACTATACTATTAAAACCTAATTAAATCATGGGGATATGTGAGATTGGTAAGAAAAGGAAAGAGGAAGAAAACAAATGGGACATAAGAGTGGTTGGTATACCATTTGTTAATTAAACCAAGTTCAGTTTTATTAGTCATATTCTTAAAGCACAGAGTAAACACTTTATTTATTTATTTTTTAAAGATATATTCTTGCTCGGGAGGATCATTGGGAAAGTTTTCAGACTATACTTTGAGAGCATGCTGGCAGAGAAGGATAAACTATACTATTTCAAGTTATGAAACCCATTATCATCTTGGCTTTATCTGCTGAAATAAATTCAAAATTGTTTGAACAATATTTTTTCTCTTTCCAGAATCTTTCATTACTCAGAACCATATTACTGTGTTGAAGCACTAAGTGGTGAATAATTCCATACATGCCGTTTCCATTTCATTGCATTTCCAGGAGCTTTGGATGCCTTCAACAAATAAAACAGTAGGCCCTCTCTATATTACTTAAATTGCCAGAGTCATACAGTGTTAGCCCATACAGATGCCTGTATACTAGATGAATCCCCACTAACATACATAAAAAGTCGTGTCCGACTCTTTGTGACCCCATGGACTGCAGCCCACCAGGCTCCTCAGTCCATGAGATTCTCCAAGCAAGAATACTGGAGTGGTTTGCCATTTCCTTCTCCAGGTGATCTTCCCGACCCAGGGATCGAACCCAGGTCTCCGGCATTGGAGGCAGACGCTTTAACCTCTGAGCCACCAGGGAAGTCTACATAAAAAGAAGTAACCAGAATGGCAGCATTTTGTTGTTGTTGCTCACTTGCTAAGTCACATCTGGCTATTTTGCACGTCCATAGCCTGCCAGGCTCCACTGTCTACAGGATTTTCCAGGCAAGAATACTGGAGTTGGTTGCCATTTCCTTCTCCAAGGAAGCTTCCCTATCTCCTGCAGCTCAAACCCTGTCTCCTGTACTGGCAAGCAGATTCTTTACACTGAGCCACCATTCTGTGAAATGAAAGCAAAATTCTAGATCAAGGGACATTTATGAATAGAAGGAAGCTTCCCTATCTCCTGCAGCTCAAACCCTGTCTCCTGTACTGGCAAGCAGATTCTTTACACTGAGCCACCATTCTGTGAAATGAAAGCAAAATTCTAGATCAAGGGACATTTATGAATAGGTCACAGCTTCTAGAAACGTTACCAGGAACATTTCAATTTTGTTTAGCTGTTGCAAAAGGACATTCTCCAAACGCACAGCTGATGCATGGAATCATGATACCTTTTGAGATTTTCATTTGTTTCTGTTATTGTATTTGATAGTACCTTCAAGTTCAGAGCATTCTGACATAAAAGGAAAGCTTAACATAACCCTGCAGCACATTCTGTTATAGCAATCAATTTTCTCGTGGTCACAGGGTTTGAGAAATAAGGGTAGTTTCTCATTAGAAAGATATTTTTGCAACCAGTAAACCTAACTAAAAACATTTTAACCAATAGTGCTGCTTAACAAAGTACTGTCAGATATTTGAAGAAACTTTTTTTTTTTATTGGCGGCAAAGGGTAAACAGAACCTGTTTGTGACTGTCTCTCTGTTATTGATTTATTTTCTTCAGATATAGATTAAAGGAATAACTTCCATTTTTCTTGATACAAAGTCTGAGGTATCCTTGAAGCTATATGTTTTAAGCAAGAATCCAGTGTCTGTTATATATCAAAATAATTAGGATTCCTACTTTTGGGAATTCTATTTTGTTTTCATTACTAGCTTTTAGGGAATACATTATTCCCTTTAGGTGATTTGAAAGTTTCAAACTACTCAAAGCAGAAAACTACTTTGAAGTGTTTCTTTTAAACTGACAATATTTATGATTCTCTCTCTCGTATACTGATTCTCTCTCTCATTCCGTGAAATTTTACTAGGAGACTTTGGGATGTACAGACCAGTATAACATTAAGATTTTTCTATATGGCAATCATAAAACAAACATGTAATAAGTAGCTATAGATTATAAAAATTAAAGATATTATAAACTTTATGTATGCCTTTGAAGGTAACAAAGCAAAAATTGTATCATGATTTAGACAACCTGAAAAACCATACAGAGATAAAGAATCGTTATAAGTGATTTGTTTATGCATTGAGATATCAACTTTACATCACAGAGTACTCTCAGATGAGGTAAACAGTAATGAACAAAAAGAAAAAGAGATATGATCTCTGCTCTCACAATAATTCCAAATGTATTGTAATGTAGCAATAGAGCACTTTTAACTGACTGATTCATTGACTGTCTCATTCATTCAAACAGATAACCCTTTGAGCGGACACTGTACTTATGAAGATTAAAGAGATATAACCCTGTTAATGAGTCACCCACATTTCATTAGAAAAGGCAGACCTATAAACACATATTACATTATACTGTACAACATACTGAATGTTATTATCAGAGTTTTACATGGGTACCTTAAAAACCGCTATTACCTTTCCTGTTGGAATCAGAAAATTTTTTTTTTCTCAAAGTATGTAACATTTGACAGACTCAAAAATACAAGTTGCTGATTTTCAGATAGAGAAAAAAGGTTATTCCAACTTGAATGTGAGTTTAAAGAATCGTGGGCTACACAGGCCAGATGGCAGATGGTGAGTGGGAATGAAAGGGATGACAGGAGATAAAACTGTTGGGTCCAGATGTTGAAGGACCGCGAGTGCTCTAAAGTTGAAATCTTTTTCTGTTTTTTGATGAAGATAACATGTAAAAATCAGTATGGCTAGATTTGGTACAGCCACTATGGAGAATAGTGTGAAGATTCCTTAAAAAATTAAAAAATAGAGCTACTGTCTGATCCTGCTATCCCACTTCTAGGCATGAATCTGGAGAGAACAACATTTGAAAAGATATATGCATCCCAGTGTTCACAGTAGCACTGTGTACAATAGCCAAGGCATGGAAGCAGCCTAAATGTCCATCAACAGATGAATGGATAAAGACTATGTGGTACATGTACACAATATTATTGCTAAGTCACTTCAGTCGTGTCCAACTCTGTGTGACCCCATAGACGGCAGCCCACCAGGCTCCTCTGTCCCTGGGATTCTCCAGGCAAGAACACTGGAGTGGGCTGCCATTTCCTTCTCCAATGCATGAAAGTGAAAAGTGAAAGTGAAGTCGCTCAGTCGTGTCCAACTCTTCACGACCCCATGGACTGCAGCCTGCTAGGCTCTTCCACCCATGGGATTTGCCAGGCAAGAGTACTGGAGTGGGGTGCCATACAATGGAATATTACTCTGTTGTAAGAAAATAATGAAGTAATGCCATTTGCAGCAATGTGGATGGATCTAGGGATTATCATACTAAATGAAGCAAGCCAAACAGAGACAGGCAACCATCATATGATATCTCTTATAAGTGGAATCTAAAAAATGACACAAATGAATTTATAGACAAAAGAGAAATAGACAAACAGGCATGAAAAACAAGCTTATAGTTACCAAAGGTAAAAGAGAGGGAGGGATATATTAAAGGTTTAGTACTAACATATTGTATATACTGCTATATGTAAAACAGATAAGCAGCAGAGACCTACTATATAGTACAGGGGACTATACTAAATATTTTGTAATAACTTACAATGGAGGAGAATCTGAAAACATAGATATATATGTATGTTTAACTGATTCACTTTGCTGTATCCCTGCAACTAGCACAACACTGTAAATCAACTATACTTCAATCAATCAGTGAGGTAAATACCATTAAAAACTCAGAAACCATATTAAAAATAATAGATGAAATTTTATGTTTATCCTATTTTGGGAGATCTATCTCATTCTTTGCCTCCCTAGGCCTGAGTAATGCCTCCATCATGTTCTAAAGGTGTTTCATTGTGGTTGTCTTTAATAGAAATACTGTTTAGGGCACCCCTGAGAAACAAAGTTTTGCTGTGCAGTTTTAACATTTTAACATTTTGTGAGTTGACCTGAATATGAATCAGGTAATAATTTGAACACATTTGCCTGTATGATGTATAGACAGAGAAAGTGGATGAGAGGCAACAAGTTACTTAACTATTTTTTTTTTCTTTCTTTCTTTATTTTTATTTTTTTTAATTTTTATTTAACAACAGTGTAAGAGGGTTCCCTTCTCTCCACATCCTCTACTTAACTATTTGAGAACAAAATCTTGCCAAGCATATGCCCATCAAAATGGTTCAGTTATTTTTTTCCTTCTTGGGAGGAACAAAATAGTTGAAACATAAATTAGTCCTTGGAAGAGAGAGAGATCATGGTGAATTGGTGGCTTTTTAAGGGGTATCATTATTAGTATTCTGGTGTTTTTTTTGTTGTTTTGAAACTGTTGGGCCAATTCTATGATGTCTAGGTATTAAAAACATTTTTCCCCCCCTAAAGCTGCCCATCTCAGTCTCTTAAGAGAGAAGCTCCTTTTTTGTAATCAGATAATTACCCACCCTGGTTTCTTAGCACTTTACTGGTGAGATCTTTTCTTGATTTGTTTTAAAATGTGTACAGAATTGGAGTTGCCTTCTCTCCTTTGTGTTAAGAAGGACAAACAGACAAGAATTTTTACCCATAGTCATCCTTTCTGAACCCAGTTCTGTCAATCTTCTTCCTAGCATGGTGATTTGGCTTGCTCTTTTCTAATAGAGAATATTGACAAAAATGACATTATTAATTCACTGCATTTCCTTCTTTATTTGAGCATTTCATTTTCAAATAGAAAGATCACAACTGACTCATAAGATAGCAAAATAGAAAGACTCAGAGCATATGCCCTGCTGTCGATCTTCCCTCTTATGTAACATAATAATTGTGTCTTGTGAGAGAAATGGTCCAAACCATGCTTTTATAGGGACAGTTTATCAAGATGGTAATTATTTTTCCAGATGAAGAAAGAATTATGTGGAGCAAAAGGACAAAAAGTGCCCCTGATGTGTGAGGCAGAAATGGTATGGGTTCTCCTCAGGCAATGTTGCAACCAACTCTTGTTCTTTAGTGCTATCTGGCTTATCTTTAGGCTTTGCTACACTGTGCATGCATGCATGACAAGTCGCTTCAGTCATGTCTGACTCTGTGCAGCCCTAACGACTACAGCCTGCCAGGCTCCTCTGTCCTTGGGATTCTCCAGGAAAGAGTACTGAGGTGGGTTGCCGTGCCCTCATCCAGGGGATCTTCCCAAGCCAGGTATTGAACTTGCATCTATGTCTCCTGCATCAGCAGGTCGGTTCTTAACCACTAGTGCCAGCTGGGAAGGCATTACTACACTGTTCATTCAGTCGCTCAGTCGTGTCTGACTCTTTGCGACCCCATGAATCGCAGCACACCAGGCCTCCCTGTCCATCACCAACTCCCAGAGTTCACTCAGACTCACGTCCATTGAGTCCGTGATGCCATCCAGCCATCTCATCCTTGGTCATCCCCTTCTCCTCCTGCCCCCGATCCCTCCCAGCATCAGGGTCTTTTCCAATGAGTCAGCTCTTTGCATGAGGTGGTTTCGCATGAGCTTCAGCTTTAGCATCATTCCTTCCAAAGAAATCCCAGGGTTGATCTCCTTCAGAATGGACTGGTTGGATCTCCTTGCAGTCCAAGGGACTCTCAAGAGTCTTCTCCAACACCACAGTTCAAAAGCATCAATTCTTCGGTGCTCAGCCTTCTTCACAGTCCAACTCTCACATCCATACATGACCACAGGAAAAACCATAGCCTTGACTAGATGGACCTTAATCGGCAAAGTAATGTCTCTGCTTTTGAATATACTATCTAGGTTGGTCATAACTTTTCTTCCAAGGAGTAAGCGTCTTTTAATTTCTTGGCTGCAGTCACCATCTGCAGTGATTTTGGAGCCCCCCCCCAAAATAAAATCTGACACTGTTTCTACTGTTTCCCCATCTATTTCCCATGAAGTGACTACATTGTAGGGAAAGTTAAATTTACTCTGTATCACCCTACCATCATTGTCCAGCTTCATGGTCTACCTTAGAAATAGGGCCATATGCAATCCATCCTCAGTATAGCAATGATACATGGTATATAGTAATAATGATCTTATG
Organism: Aepyceros melampus; assembly: GCA_006408695.1. Classification (NCBI taxonomy): domain Eukaryota; kingdom Metazoa; phylum Chordata; class Mammalia; order Artiodactyla; family Bovidae; genus Aepyceros; species Aepyceros melampus. Next base: position 146,950 of record SJXQ01001799.1, on the reverse strand, counting down.
ACACAGTTGTGAGAGATTGATGGTGAAACCAACTGCTCCAGTTCACTGCCCTGAAATGCCCACTTGGTACTTACTGAACACTAATTGATGAAAAGATATTGAGGGAGTCAAGGATCCAGGGCCTAGTTATATATTCCACACAAGAGTAACCCGACCTGTTTATATACCAGTTTAGCTGACACACCACCTGGATTTCTAATAGGCATACCAAATCTACCGAGTTCAAAATAACCTCCAGATATCATCTCCCATTTTTGCTGTCTCATAGACTTTCTCATCTCTACTCATGGCAATTTTGGCTCACCAAAATGCTTGGAAACACTTTCAATAACTCTTTATTATCACACCCTTAATGTAATTCATTAACATATGCTGCTTAGTTCTACTCTTCAAAATATACCAAGACTTTAAGAAATTGTTACTACTTCTCTGCTATAAGGTCTCATTTGCATTACTTTAATAACTTCTCAATATATTCCCATTTCTATCATCAAAGGTTGCCCACCTTTCAGTTCAGTTCAGTTCAGTCGCTCAGTCGTGTCTGACTCTTTGTGACCCCATAAATCAGAGCACGCCAGGCCTCCCTGTCCATCACCAACTCTCAGAGTTCACCCAAACTCATATCCACTGAGTCGGTGATGCCATCCAGCCATCTCAACCTCTGTCATCCTCTTCTCCTCCTGCCTCCAATTCCTCTCAGCATCAGAGTCGTTTCCAATGAGTCAACTCTTCTTAATCTAGAAGAAAAATTATTTTGTAAAATGGTAGCCTGAACATTTTTATTCCTCAACTCAAACTCTGCAGATCTTGTCTGACTCAAAGGGAAAGGAAAGTGCTCATGATGACCTACCAGTCTTTACATTATTTATTCTCTTTCATCTCATGTCCTGTCCTCTTCCTTCCATCTGCTACAGCAGCACTGGTTGTTTGGCTGTTCTTTGAGCTGACTGGTTGTGCACCTTTTAAAAATGCCTCTACACTTAGTAGTGGCTTACTGGATGGCTCAGTGGTAAAGAACCTGCCTGCCAGTGCAGGAGGTTCAGGAGACATGGGTTCAATCCTTGGGTCAGAAGATTCCCTGGAGTAGGAAATGGCAACCTGCTCCAGTATGCTTGCCTGGAATATCCCATGGACAGAGAGCTTGGTGGGCTACAGTCCATGGGGTCACAAGAGTCAGACACAACTTTGCATTTGGGCATGCAGGTGTGAACATTTCACAGTACTTCTTCTGGAATCTCCTTTCCTCACATATTAACATCACTTGTTCCACATTTCAGGTAGTTGGAAACATGATACCTTTGCAGTGCCAACTTCCCAGGCTGTGTCCACTCTTGTCTAAAATGATATCTTGTGGCTCCAACCTTTATCCTATCACTGCCTGTAGCTCTTCCTATCTCTCTAATTATGGCGTCACTTTGTTTTCTTTAGTGCTCATTACTATCTTACATTGGAGAAGGAAATGGCAACCCACTCCAGTATTCTTGCTTGGGGAATCTCATGGACTGAGGAGCCTGGTGGGCTGCAGTCCATGGGGTCACAAAGAGTCGGACACGACTGAGTGACTTTACTTACTTACTATCTTACATACTCTGTCACTTAATCATTTCTGTTTTCCTCTAGCTTCTTCAGCAGACTCTAAGTTCCTGAGAAAATATTTATAAATTTTGTTGTTGTTGTTGTTCAGTATTGTATCCATAGTACCTAGAACAGTTCCTGACACAGAGTAGGTCTTCAATAAATCTATATTGGATAAATAGCTGAACTTTCAATATTCATATCCTCAAATGTTCATTAAGAATTTAATATTTACATTTAAAATAAATTTTATTTTGTACCACATTTACTTGAAACAGGGATTTATGTGTGAGTAAGATGAAGAATGAGGTAGACAACAAAATATAACGTTCAAAAGTTATTTTTACATATAAGAAGAACAAAATAAGCCTTTTATAAGAACACATAAAAATAGAGAGATACACAAATTAAACAGGCTAGAATGATTGACTGTGGGTATGGGACTGAGGTAAGAGGAAAACAGCAAATACATAAAGAGAATTAAAGAACATTGTAGAGTTTGATAATAGTTACCTGCACCTGAAGACACGTGTAGAAGGGAAACAGAGGAAGATAGAGAGAAAGATAGAGAGATAGAGAAGGGCAGAGAGTGAACAAACTTGTGGCTGGCACTGAAGTCTGGCCAATGAAACCTTGATGTCAACTCCCTTCCTGATTGTCTGATTCTTCCATAGAGACTGCAAGGCTGTGATTGTTAAAAACAAAATGTATTAGATTTTCCTGCATCAGTGGTGGGATGTTACTTATATTAAGAGAAGAAAAAAAATTCCGTAAGTAAAAGCCCATGAAAGAACAACTCTTCCTAAAGAAAAAGGAAAAGCCAGACTGGGATAAAGTCTCTCGTTTTTGCGTGTTGACCTTCTCTCTTCTTGAGGAATACAGTAATGATGCCTCTAAATATATAGCTAGATTGCAAACTTAAGGATAAAATCCAGACAATATTGTGTTGGTTTCTGCCATACAACAACATGATTCATAAGAAATCAACACAAAAACTGTAAAGCAATCATCCTCCATTTAAAAATAAATTAAAAAATACTATTAAACATGCTTACCCTGTAGGGTTTACATTAGCAAATAAATAAATTGATTAGTTAAAAAAGATTGTGTAGCAGAGAGATAGAAGAAGCACAGGACTTTTCTTTTTTTTTTAACATTCTTGAACAGCTCTACAATGACTGGATTGCTTACATGTCAAGTTTTTGCTACATGGAAAGATAAATACTTGTTTGTTTAAGTTCTTATAAGTTCTTATTTTTTCCCTATTGCATGATGTCTGGATACATCTAGTTAGTCTTAGAGTCTAAAAATGTTATTTGTATCTTAAAGTCTCAAAAATATTATTTGTATCCATCAGATACTAGAGGGAACACTGAATGATTTTAATTGAATGACTTGGAAAACCAAGAAGACCAAAAAAACAAACAAGTTTAAAATGTAGAATATGACAGTAAGTTTTATTCTACTTCATGGCTGATGGTTTATAAATATAACTAGATATTGAACAAATTTTGCAAAACTGCTTATAAGAAAAATAAATTGTTAGATAAGATCTTTATAGCAGACTAATATAGGCACAAATTCTCTTTGTTTTTGATAACCATAGACGTTAAAGCACTTTGAGAACTCCAAAGTCAAAAAATATATCCTTTGAACTATACTCTAGCCAAACTCTTTGAATACATAGCTGCTAAAAAACCACTCAGTTAAACTTAAGCAGTGTGTCTTCAATTGAGTTTATTCACTCATTTGGAGAGTGTGTAGCTATTTATTTTTGTAATTTGAAGTATTCTGTTGTGTACAACTTAAAACATCTTTGAAGAGCAGATGCAAGTTTTATCAATAAGTTCGGTTCATTTCAGTCACATAGTCGTGTCTGACTCTTTGTGACCCCATGGACTGCAGCATGTCAGGCTTCCCTGTCCATCAACAACTCCTGGAGATTACTCAAACTCATGTCCATTGAGTCAGTGATGCCATCCAACCCTTTCATCCTTTGTTGTCCCCTTCTCCTCCTGCCTTCAATCTTTCCCAGTATCAGGGTCTTTTCCACTGGGTCAGTTCTTCACATCAGGTGGCCTAACTATTGGAGTTTCAGCTTCAACATCAGTCCTTCCAATGAATATTCAGAACTGATTTCCTTTAGGATGGACTGGTTGGATCTCCTTGCAGTCCAAGGGACTCTCAACAGTCTTCTCCAATGTCACAGTTCAAAAGCATCAATTCTTCGGCACACAGCTTTCTTTATAGTCCAACTCTCACATCCATACATGACTACTGGAAAAACCTTAACTTTGACTAGATGGACCTTTCTTGACAAAGTAATGTCTCTGCTTTTTAATATGCTGTCTAGATTGGTCATAGCTTTTCTTCCAAAGAGCAAGTGTCTTTTAATTTCATGGCTGCAGTTACCATCTGCAGTATTTTGGAGCCCAAGAAAATAAAGTCTCTTACTGTTTTCAGTTTCCCCATCTATTCTCCATGAAGTGATGGGACTGGATGCCATGAACTTAGTTTTCTGAATGTTGAGTTTTAAGCCAACTTTTTCACTCTCCTCTTTCTCTTTCATCAAGAGGCACTTTAGTTCTTTGCTTTCTGTCATAAGCATGGTGTCATCTGCGTATCTGAGGTTATTAATATTTCTCTCAGCCATCTTGATTCTAGCTTGTGCTTCTTCCAGCCCAGCATTTCTCATGATGTACTCTAGATATAAGTTAAATAAGCAGAGTGACAAGATATAGCCTTGGTGTACTCCTTCCCAATTTGGAACCAGTCTGTTGTTCCATGCCCAGTTCTAACTGCTGCTTCTTGACCTGCATACAGATTTCTCAGGAGGCAGGTCAGGTGGTTGAATGAGGTAAGGGCTATTATATATTTTTAATCACTAGGAGAAAATAAAGGGGAAGAAAAAATTTACTTTTACTTTTAAATATTAATGGAACCAATAAAGACACATTGGAACACTTTATGCTATTATTTAGTTTTTAAAACATCATTAAAGAGCTATTCAGAACTTATAGTTCGACAAAACTTTTACATATTCATTTTCATTCTATAACATTTTATAGATGTTTATTCAATTTTTGTAACTTGATACTGATGGCCTTCCAGCTCATCTTTCTTTAATCTCTTCATGAGAAGTTAATAAATTAGAAAAATAAACTTCTATTCATATTGAAATTGGAATTATGACCTACAGCGAAAACGAGAGCTGCTGATTGATATTCATTCACCCATCCGACAATGTGCCAAATGCACTGACGTGCTGGTAGATCAGATATACAAAGAACCTATGTTTTTTCGGCTTTTCATGCTGTCAAGAAACAGTCTTGTAAATAGGACATTATTAGGTAATTAGAGGCATGAGAGGGGAAGTTCAGGTATTTTAGGAAATTTGAAAAGTAGGAATATAGACTTTTAGGATAAGATAAAGCTTCCTGGGAGTATGAGTATAAGTTAAAACTTTATAAATAAGTAGGAATTATCAAGTCAAATTTGAAAAAGTTGTAAGGAAATAGATCCATATAAATTTACACTGCAACTAAAGTGTCAGAGGCAAGGAAGAATATTACTTTTTCTGGAAACTGCAAACTTGGAGCATGGATGGAGAACAGAAGAGTCTGGAAATGGGCTGGATATCAATGGATAAAATCTGACCATTTTTCTAGGAAGCAACATTTCTGTAGCCTGCCCTCCTTTCTCCTCACTACTCATGTTTAGTCTTCTTAAGTGTGTATGGATGTGATTCTTCCACAAGACACTGAGCACTGCCCCGCTCTTTACAGTTCCTTTTAAATAGCATAACATTATGACTTCATGCTAGACATGGGCACTTGATTCTTCACCAAGCTGGAAGCGCTAGTCCTAGTGTTCAGGATTATACAAGGATTCCTTTCAAAAGTCTGATTTCTACAAACCTCGGCTGTAAACTTTGTACCTACCTTCAATCTGCCTTTAAGTAAACAAGCAAAAAGAAATGATATCTTTTTCCTGGGAACAAAGGTGAGGGGACTAATGCTGACACCCTCCAACTGTTCTTACTAATTCACCCCCTTAACACTAGTAGGAGAACAGTTTAGAATCAGACTAATCTGAGATAAAGTCTCAGGTTTACTACTTGCAAGCTATGTAAACATGGTCAAGTAATTAATTTCTTTAAGGTTCAGTTGTTCCATCTGAAACACTAGTGACATAAAACCTATGTCTTTGTGTTGTTATCATGATTAAAAATAATTATGCATGAAAATATTTTAGAATAGTATCTGATATGTAGACAGAGTTCAATACATGAAAGATAATATTGCTAATTTTTTTCTGAACATTAGTTTTTGCACCTTTTAAACAAAGGTGTTTAAACAACACATTTGATGTGTCCACATCAAATAACTCTTTTGATTAAGATCACAAAAACACGTAGAGCAGATACTTGGTACCTGGCAGATGTTTAACTAATGGGAATTAGTTATTCATTTATTATATTTAGTGTCTACAAAAGATGGTTGATTCATGTGTGTTCATTTTTTTCATATGACCACTAACCTGGAAGTAGGGGAAAGGTACAAGGGGCTTCCCTAGTAGCTCAGATGGTAAAGAATCCACCTGCAATGCAGGAGACCCAGGTTTGATCCCTGGGTCAGGAAGATCCCCTGGAGAAGGAATGGTAACCCACTCCTGGAGAATTCCATGGATGGAGGAGCCTGGTGGGATACAGTCCATGGGGTCTCAAAGAGTCAGACACGACTGTGTGACTAACTTTTTTTCCTTTTTTAACTTAAACAAATATAAGAGTAAATGGAATGTTCTCAAGGAATTCATAGTGATGTTTCCTTTACTGGTATTGGTTGTAACAGTGGGTATAGTTGTAATTCCTCACTTGTCCAAGCTGTTAAGCAAAATAACTAGGATGTTCAAGTCATTTGATAACTCTACAACCATTTGTATGAATTTTTATACAAACTAGGAAAATTCAGTTTGTTCCAGTTAATTTATTTAAAAAATATATACTAATGTAGAGTATTATATTAACAGGATAATTAGAAATTTTACTAAATAACATGCTTATTAATATTTTATCTTAAAATGCTAAAACTATCAACTCAAATTTCATTTAACTTGTAATTATATGGAAATATTTAGTTTTCTTCTGATGCCACAGTCCCTTAAATTTTATGATTTCATCTAAGAGCTATACAAAGGAAACATATAGGAGACTTGCCAAAACACAAAGACAAAATAATTATTTGATTTTTTTTACAGCGATGATTACTCATACAATTTGGAGCACATTAAGAATATAGCATTGCCAAATAAAATATCATTATCTGGCATTTTGCATGTCCTCTGAATATTCAACAATGATTTCTGATTTTTAGTTTCCCTCTTTAGATATTAAAAACCACAAAGCAATTTGTAATCTCTCAATTTTGCTGTTACTCACTTTTCAGTAAAAACATGATAAAGGAGGTGAAAGAAGGCATTCACAGGATTCTAAGGTATTCACAGCTTTTCTAAGAAAATAAACTGAGTTATGGTCTCCATGTGAACACATTATCATTTAGAAGTTATGAGTTAACCATAGAAAATTAACCCAAGGCCAGAAGATATCACTCATCATATCTTGGCACTGTTGGTAATTATTATATGTTTTTATTGGCCAGTGATAGATAAAGAATAATTATCCTCTACGCTATTGTTTCGGAGAAGGCAATGGCAGCCCACTCCAGTACTCTTGCCTGGAGAATCCCATGGACGGAGGAGCCTGGTGGGCTGCAGTCCACGAGGTCGCTAAGAGTCGGACACGACTGAGCGACTTCACTTTCACTTTCACTTTCATGCATTGGAGAAGGAAATGGCAACCCTCTCCGGTGTTCTTGCCTGGAGAATCCCAGGGATGGGGGAGCCTGATGGGCTGCGGTCCATGGGGGTCGCACAGAGTCGGACACGACTGAAGTGACTTAGCAGCAGCAGCGGCAGCATACTATTGTTTAATCTTTCATTAGATTTAAAGTACAAATTTTAAAAACTTGCTCCAAAATGATTCCCAAACTCAGTTTAAACCTTTCTTTTGGCTCAAATCCCACTTTTTTGGTCCTTCACAGACACTGTTTTTTTTTTTTTTTTAAATAGGTTCATCTCCTTAATATCCAATTTTATTTGAAAGAAAATCTGTGGGAATGGCAGGAGGCTTTATATTAGGCTTCTTTATTTTAGTGCTTAACTGCCCTAATCACAAGTCACGTTTCAGTGTGTCAGAGGCTAGTAGATTCAGAGGGGGCACCTGATTTAGCAATCCGTATACATTGTTTTTGCACATTCACCCAGAAGAAAACATGGAACTCACAGTAAAAGAAAGGGCAGACAACAGAGCAGCTTGCCTGAACCTCTAAAATCTGGAGATGAATTTATGCAAATAAGACATCTTATCTAGCAGTCAACTCATTTAACCTGAGTTGAATAAAAGTAGGAAAATTTGCATTTTGTTGGCTTTTCTGTAAAGGTTGAACTGACATCTGGTTGTAATTTGCTTTCCAAAATGATTGTCTAGTTTAATCCACTTCATACTGGTCTAAAGTTGCCATTTTAAAAATTTTGCATATATAATCTAGAAAATAAAATGCTATTGTTAATTTCTGCACACTAGAGGTCACTAAAGTATCCTAAGTTAAAATGTACTCAACATTTTACCTTAAATGACTTTTGAGGGAATAATGATCATAATTTTAAAGTCCATTAAAAGAAACACAAGGACAATAATAAGATTAACATATAGCATTGTGAATATTAGCTTTGAAAAAATAAGATTGCAATATTATATTTTAATGCCACCTGAATCAGATTTCCTCAGAAGTAATGCATCTCTGAATATCAGTATCTCAGAATATTTTATATGAACCTCTCAAACCCATTCTTATAACTAATCTTCTCTTTTCTGAAGCTGTAACTGTCGAATATTAAATTGTTATTTTCCCATTGATTTATAGTAGTAAATTTTCTAAGGATCTTGAGACAATCACATCAATGTACTATAATGTCATTGGATGCACAGAAATTAACCATGTTTAGGGTTGAGAAATAATGACCATCTCTTGTCTGTTGTTGTTATTCGGTTGCTAAGGCATATCCAACTCTCTGTGACCCCATGGTCACATGCCAAACCTCCCTGTCCCCCACCGTCTCCCAAAGTTTGCCCAAGTTGTGTCCACTGAATCAGTGATGCCGTCCAACCATCTCATCCTCTGCCACCTTCTTCTCCCTTTGCCTTCAGTCTTTTCCAGCATCAGGGTCTTTTCCAATGAGTTGGCTCTTCGTATGAGGTGGCCAAAGTATTGGAGTTTCGACTTCAGCGTCAGTCCTTCCAATACTCATTCAGGGTTGATTTTCCTTAGGGTTGACTGGTTTGATCTCCTTGCTGTCGTCTTTTCCAGCACCACAACTCAAAAGCATCATTCTTCAGGGCTTAGCCTTCTTTATGGTCCAACTCTCACATCCATACGTGACTAGTGGAAAAACCACAGCTTTGACTATATAGACCTTTGCCGGCAAGGTGACGTTTCTGCTTTTTAATTAGCTATCTAGGTTTTTCATAGCTTTACTTCCAAGAAGCAAGTGTCTTTTAATTTCATGGCTGCAGTCACTATCTGCAGTGATTCTGGAGCTCAAGAAAATAAAATCTGTCCCTGCTTCCACTTCCTCCCCTTATATTTGACATGAAATGATGGGACCAGGTGCCACAATCTTAGTTTCTTTAATGTTAAGTTTTAAGCCAGCTTTTTTTTCACTCTCTTCGTTTTACACTCTCCTTCTATCTGTTGTCTAATGGCTAGTATTTAGAGCCATCATATGTGTTTTTATTTTATAGTTTTGGAATGTGCTTAAAAAACAGGAATTTTTTTTCAGAATCAGTAGCATGTTTTTAATAGCATTTTTTTTCACTTTTTGTTTGTAGTGTTTTTCTTTATCTATTGCACTTCTGCCTCTCAGCACTATAATATTCACTCAACTAGCATCTTATGTATGTTAATAGTAACACAATAGACTCAAAATAGAGTTGCTTATGTTAAGTCATGTGCCATCAAACCAAGACTTGACTTAATTAGTTTCAGCTCTCCCAGAAGTGGAATCTTAAACAAGTCAATCAAGAGTGATTGACTGGATCAGGCATTGGTAAAGTATTCTGCGTGATAGATGCCTATCATCCCCTGAAGGAAAATAACTGAAGTAAGCAACCCAGTTCTTTGCCTAGTACAGCTTCCTTGTCTCTGCTCCCTTTTGGCTATAAAATTCTTTCATTTGTACAGCTCCTTGGAGCCTCTTTCTACCTGTTAGATTGGATGCTACCATCCAATTAAAATCAAATTTCCCTCAAATAAACACTTAAAATTTTTAAATTTCATGGATATCAACTAATAATAATAAAAAAGCAACAAGAACTTTGTATGCTGTAGGTTAGAAAACTTTTTCAACTCTGCTTCAATTTAGCAACCGTTACTTTTAGTGCCCATCTTCTTTGAAGTGTGCATATGAAACTGGTAAAGGGGCAGAGCTTAAAAATAGGCTTCAAGCAAGCAAGTAGAAAGACAAGAAAGGATTATAGAAAAACAAAGAGATGAGGGTATTGATTTAAGAGTTTATCATTTTGAAGTAAACATAAAAGTGCTTGGTTTTAAAAACTGTGAGTAGGAAGAATTTGTCTTATCTGGAAGATAATGTTCAGGGAATTTGGCTTGAAGTATACTCACGGTAAGTATACACATCTGAATTTATCCATTGTTTTCTGTGACACAGAGAAATAAACCCAGTTGACATATATTCATTTGCCCATTGAAAAGAGCTTTTACTATGTATTGCTTTTAACGCATTTGGTACATTGCAGTGAATATTACCACCACTACAAGAATGACAAATGGTACTTAAAAGTTGTAAGTATCTATCGTAGGAGGCCACATTTTAAACATGATCAACATTTATAAAGATATAACAAAATAGTTTCTCACTTGAGAAGTGGATGTCAAAGCAATACCCAATTTTTCAGATTGAAGCAAATGGCAGATTTGGCAGAGGAATAGTACATCTAACCTCAAATGATGTAAATATCTACCTAATATTGGCATATCCTGGTTGAATCAAATTTGTTAATGTTAGTAATCATCTTCTTTTTATTTTATATTTTTCTCCTTGTTTTCTATGTAAATATATTCTACAGTATAATTAAACAATAGAAGCAGCAAACTGTGATGTCTCAGAGTTTGAACCCTAGAGCCAAGCCCTCTGGGTGGGATATTGACTCTGCCATTTACTAGTGGCCTGAGCTTCAGTGAGTAGTTTAACCTCCCTATGGCTCAATTTCTTCATCTGTAAAATGGTATTAAGAGTGAAAGCAGTGTTTTGAGGAAGAAATGAAATTATTCATCTAGGAAGTTTAGATCAGTACCTGAACAGCCATATGCAAGTGTTATTAAATATTTAGACTAGGACAATCTGAATTAATGATGTGTTATTTATAATATTTAGAGACATGGCAATTGATATTTTCAATTTTACATACCTCTTTGAACTAAAATCTGGTTTTAATAATTAGATAACAGGTAATCAAAACAAGCATAGAAAAATCAGACCCTAAGCACCACTTGGTTCTGCTTATCTATTTTATTGTAGATGAATTTCCAAAAGTGCTTAAAAACATTTGATTCCTTAATCATTCTTAATGTTACCTCTTTCCATCTAATGTACCCTATGGATTTTAACAGTTAATCACTTGATTATATACTATACATACATAATTTTCAGCTCAATATGTCAGAATATAAGAAGACTTCTAAAATCTTTTAATCTTCATTATTGGCCTCTATTTTATATTGCACTTAACACAGGTGTTTTTTTAGTTGAAATAATTTGCATGTAAATATTTCCCTGCATTTTAGCACTCCAGACATATATCAATTCAGTTCAGTTCAGTCGCTCAGTCATGTCCAACTCTTTGTGACCCCATGAATCACAGCACACCAGGCCTCCCTGTCCATCATCAACTCCCAGAGTTCACTCAGACTCATGTTCATCGAGTCAGTGATGCCATCCAACCATCTTATCCTCGGTCGTCCCCTTCTCCTCCTGCCTCCAATCCCTCTCAGCATCAGAGTCTTTTCCAATGAGTCAACTCTTTGCATGAGGTGGCCAAAGTACTGGAGTTTCAGCTTTAGCATCATTCCTTCCAAAGAAATCCCAGGGCTGATCTCCTTCAGAATGGACTGGTTGGATCTCCTTGCAGTCCAAGAGACTCTCAAGAGTCTTCTCCAACACCACAGTTCAAAAGCATCAATTCTTCAGTGCTCAGCTTTCTTCACAGTCCAACTCTCACATCCATACATGACCACTGGAAAAACCATAGCCTTGACTAGACAGACCTTTGTTGGCAAAGTAATATCTCTGCGTTTGAATATACTGTCTAGGTTGGTCATAACTTTCCTTCCAAGGAGTAAGCATCTTTTAATTTATAAACAGAAGTTAAAATGAGTGTTTCAGTATTGTAAGTGTGATTATTTTTAATTTTTAATTTATTTTACATCTAATGTCTAGATTCAGTTCAAACTTTTAAAAAATATTTGCATTCATATTAATATAACACCATTAATATAACATCATATTAAAGTAGACACCATGGAGAATACAGAGAAAAAAAGACCTGCAGAATACATAGGTAGAAAAAGACCTGCAGGATACATAGGTAGATGTTTGATTTTAACTCAGGATCATAAACATTAAGTGCTACATCTAATGGACACCAACAATGAGCTATAAGACTGCAAAATATATGTATTCTTAGTGATAATGACATTGTGATGTCATTTTATGGAGAAGATAAGAATTTCCACCAAACAAACCAGATTGGTCAAATGTAAAGAAATGGAGATATGTAAGGCAGATTTCTGGTTTAACATACCAGTGGTAATCAATCAAATATGAATCAAATTCTGTCCTAAGCAGATTCTATGTGTTAATCTAGTTAATTCATATCAGCCCTGGGAAGCAGATACTCTCATTATCCTGGTTTTATATGTAAAAAAATCAAACTATTCAGATTTTTTTGGTTGTTTAAGTTAATTTTTCTTTTAGGAACCAATTTTTAGGGTTATACATCCATGTGAGTAAAGGCCAGTGAAGATTAGCTTTGTGAATTTCTCCAGAATTATTGGATAAAATGCCTTCACTTTTCATTAAGCTCACTAAGCTGAGAGAACATTAGCCTGGACCTACTTAAATGTGAACAGGCATCATCCTCACTCTACAGGTAGAGATGGCCTAACGATAGTTCTCTAAACAGAGTAAAGTTAAAGCTGAATCAAGGGACACAGAGGCTTGAAGCCCTTTGACACTGTTTAATTCCCAGACCCAGCAATATCTAAAATCAAAAAACCTCTCTTGATTGACTTATTATATGAGTTAGTAACATGCCTTTTGGGAATTCACTGGTGGCTCAGATGGTAAAGAATCTGCCTGCAATGCAGGAGACCCAGGTTTGAACCCTGGGTTGAGAAGATCCTCTGGAGAAGGGAATGACTACCCACTCCAATGTTCTTGCCTGGAGAATCCCACGAACAGAGAAGCATGGTGGGTTACAGTCCATGAGATTGCATAGAGCTGGACACACTGAGCAACTAAGCACATGTATGTCCTTTTTTCTTTCTGCTTAAATAACATGAATTTTTTTTTTTCTCACAACCAGCAAACATCTGTCTAAATAAGTAAGAAGTGGGGAGGGACAGAGAAATGTCAATTTATTCTCTGAAATAAGAAGGAAAATGTGAATGATAAAAAATAACAATCTTTGAAACCCTATGCATTATTTGTATTTTGCAACTGTATGTCTAATATAATGCAATATAATTATGTCACAATGCAATTTGTTAACATTTATAATAATTTTAATTTCAAAGTGTATTACATGTTAGCAGTTTCATTTGATGTTTTTTAATTAGAAAGCTAATCTTCCTAGATATCTGAACATTGATTTGCACCTATCATTGTTTCATCTAATTACATTTTTTCAATTCAATGTTAATTTTTGTCTCAATATTAACTGTGTATTTTATGTATACATAACTTTATTATATATCATCAATTACATAAATAATGTATTATAGTTTATATTTATAATATTTTGGTAACCTATAAATTATTGAGTTTTTGTAATTGACAAAATTGATCACTAACAATAATCACTTTCAGTTTCATATTTGGTACAATGCTGTGTCTACTCATAAAATTATTAAACACATATGCTTTCTTAACCTCATATTTAGAGACAAGAATCACCATAAGTAATAAATAAGTTGTTTCTTAAAGTGTAGTTTTCTTAATTCAAAATTTTCTTTAAATTTAAATACAAGAAAAATAAAAGGGTATTTTCCTTCAATAAAGGTTGTATAAAGTCCTTCACTAATCTCTTCCAAGTTGTCAGGAAACAATGTTATTCACACTTGAATTAGATAATATTTATAAATTTCATTTCCAAACATTAAGATTATATTTTTTCCCCAGGAAAAAAATCTGAAAAGTATTTCTTCTGATGTACTTTCAGCAAGATTCTTTTAGAGATGAAAGTAGTTCAGTATAATTAGCATTTATTAGTAACTACATTTTGTCTCTGAAAATGAATTTACTGTTAATATTTTTCCCTGCATAAAAGATATGTAATATACATATAAATTATAAGCATAATACTATTATGAAACACAGTAATATAAATATTGCTTATAAACTATCTACTCAACCTAAGAATCAGAAAATATACAGTAATTTGAGTCTACTGATCAGTCCCTCCCCTTATCTTTTCTTCTGCCTCTCAGAGAAGTAAATGGTTTTCTAAATTGATTTTGCCTAAAAAAAGTCAACTTTATAATTTTATCATAATATTTATTTAGAAGAAACTAATTACATAGTGGATAGAAAAAGAATGCAATAAATTTGCCTTTGATAAAAATCACCTAGAATAATTTTATTAAATGTAACTTTTTTAAATAACAAGAAATTCAAGATTCATTTCCCACACATTGAATCCAACTTTGACTTTTATAATAGCATAAAAGCAAAACAACAATTTTCTACTGACCTTCAAAATCTTGTAAGTAGCTATATTTGAAATATTGGAAACATTAATTTTTAGAGTTACATTCTTATGGATGTTCTTTGGCAAATTTAATAGCCATGCAATTCCTTGTTTAGTGCATTTCTCTATAAATTTTACAAATTTATTAATCTAAAAGCTAATTAAAGTTAAATGTTGTCTTAGATTTTTAATTTAACCATATGTTCTGCTTTGATTGCCAAAGTAACTAAAAGGAGATACTCTGATTTGACATTGAAGAATTCAAACAAACATTAATCTAGAAAGAAATCTGAAAAATGTATAAAAGTTGAAAATGGCATGGACTCTTTACAGCTCTGATTTTCATTTTAGGATTATGCCTGTCATTCTCAAGAAATTTATGAATGTTATGACGGCCCTTAGAATATGTCTTTATTATTTTCCAGTTATGTGGACTGTAAAGATTGTCTATTGGTTATGCTTAAATCATCAAGAAAAAATGCTACCCAATTACATAATAACATCATTCATTTAGTCAACAAATATTAAAAAAAAAAATATTTATGGAGTCCCTACTCCATACCAAGGTCTATCCCAGGTTCTGGCAATCTATCAGTGAACAAGACAAATTTTCTGCTCCATGGAGCATTAACAAGCCAAACTGACCATTATTTTAAAAATTCAGCATGGAAACAGTAATGTGAATTCCAAATAGAAAATACTTTTTTTTTTTTAGCTTTTAATTTGAATGATTGCTGCTTATAGATAAAGTCTAAAATTACCTCTATTAAAGGTCAATGATTACTTTTGGAATCAAGTCATTTATTGAGTAATACATTTGAAAAGAGGCCATGGATTTAAAGATATTTAAGAGACAAGGTTAGGGAAGAAACTTTCCAATTTAAGACATAATTAATCCAGCTTCATTCTGAAAAATATAGCTCTTTAGTAAGAAAATTTGAGATAATGTATAAAAATATTAGTTTATTGAATTATTCATATCACAGTTTAATTTTATTGCCTCTGCAGTAGAATTATACCTCTTTTTAGATTTGAGATTTAAAGAAATTTTGTTTCCTACAGATATTTAAAAGCTTTGTAATTATGCTCTGTAGAACTGTGCTAAAGAGAAGTAGATTTTAATCTCTACTAGATCTTCACATTTTTGTTTTCCAAATTTTTATGATTTTCCATGGAGGAACATGCATATTATCACCCAGTTATTTCTGTGACTCTACTTCCCACTGGAAAGGTAATTATCTAAATGGAAGCATCCTTACAATGTGATTGGACAACCTTCCACATTGTTTGAAATGATATGAATGGTATGGGATCCAATAGGTTATTGAAGTTTAATTTTTCGATGCTCCATTCATTGTTCCCATACTGGTAAAATGTAGTCAAAATGATCAAAACAGAACTTTCCTTTTTTCCAGTTGGGAAATAGCATGTATAGTTGCCACATATTTCAGAAATACAAGTCGGATAAATATATTATTTACCTGTTATTGCATAATTCCTGCATATAGACTGGCTGATGGGTAAAAAAAGAAATTTATTATAGAAATATGAAAAATACATAACATAGTTTCTAAAAATTCTTTAGTCTGTATCTACACCCTTTGTCATGTGACACTACAATCCTTGTAACTACAAAGGAAGAACTTTTCCCACACTGCGAAGTTGACGTAAATTTGCGCCTTGTTTGGCCAATAGGATGTTGTGGATATTAATGCTGTGGAGTGGATTCCCATCCTGTATCGCAAAGACCGCTTGGGTTCTTATTGAGTCTCTGTGTCTCTACCATTGCCACTGGCTCACTCCAGTCTCCCTGGCAGATTTCAACATTTATCTAACATGCAAAATCATGAGTCAACCTATCTGAAGTCTACCGAGCTGATAACAGATGAGTGAGCCAATGCAATTACATCAGTATTTCCAAGAGCTCTGTGCATGATTATTGTAGCTTTAGATGATTGATTAAAAAAATAAAATATTTTTAAGATCTACTTAAATTTTTTGATGGTTGAAGTGTGAACAAATTAACTGTGGATTGTTCATACAAGTTTTCTTTGCTGCTAAGCTGCTGTCACTTCAGACGTGTCCGACTCTGTGCGACCCCATAGATGGCAGCCCACCAGGCTCCTCCGTCCCTGGGATTTTCTAGGCAAGAACACTGGAGTGGGTTGCCATTTCCTTCTCCAATGCATGAAAGCGAAAAGTGAAAGGGAAGACGCTCAGTCGTGTCCGACTCTTCACGACTCCATGGACTGCAGCCTACCAGGCTCCGCCGCCCATGGGATTTTCCAGGCAAGAGTACTGGACTGGGATGCCATTGCCTTCTTCACAGGTTTTCTTTAGGTTTATACTATTCTTTTAGGCTCTAAATTCTAAAGGACCTAATTATAGTGTCAATTCCTTTTGCATAATATGTCACAAAGAATTTGCACTTGAACAACTCAGCAATAACTCATTAGAAGAGGGTGAAATGAATGTGATATGAGAAATAAAAATATATCAAAACAAGGATTTTCTGTGACCACAGTCTCCTCTGTTTAAATGAAATAAGTGTTTCCACTAAAACCCAAAGCAATTAATCTTTAATTTACATTTACTTTTACTAAAGTATTGTCCTATTCTAGATAGACTTGAATATTAGATTCAAGCATGTTTTGGTAAGAATTCTTTTAGTTTAAGGAAATCCAGTTCTGAGGTATCTATGTTTTAGATTTTCTTCAAAAATCACAAGTATCTGATCGTCCGTTCAGTCGCTCAGTCGTGTCCGACTCTTTGCGACCCCATGAATCACAGCACGCCAGGCCTCCGTGGCCATCACCAACTCCCGGAGTTCACCCAGACTCACGTCCATTGAGACCGTGATTTCATCCAGCCATCTCATCCTTGGTCATCCCCTTCTCCTCCTGCCCCCAATCCCTCCCAGCATCAGGGTCTTTTCCAATGNTACTGTCATTTTTGAGATTGCATCCAAGTACTGCATTTCGGACTCTTTTGTTGACCATGAGGCTTCTCCATTTTTTCTGAGGGATTCCTGCCTGCAGTAGTAGATATAATAGTCATATGAGTTAAATTCACCCATTCCAGTCCATTTTAGCTCGCTAATTCCTAGAATGTTGATGTTCACTCTTGCCATCTCTTGTTTGATCACTTCCAATTTGCCTTGATTCATGGACCTGACATTCCAGGTTCCTATGCAATACTGCTCTTACAGCATTGGATCTTGCTTCTATCACCAGTCACATCCACATCTGTGTATTGTTTTTGCGTTGGCTCTATCCCTTCATTCTATCTGGAGTTATTCTCTACTGATCTCCAGTAGCATATTGCACACCTAATGACCTGGGAATTTCTCTTTTGGTATCCTATCATTTTGCCTTTTCATACTGTTCATGGGGTTCTCAAGGCAAGAATACTGAAGTGGCTTGCCACTCCCTTCTCCAGTGGACAACATTCTGTCAGACCTCTCCACCATGACCCACCCATCTTGGGTTGCCCTGCAAGCATGGCTTGGTTTCATTGAGTTAGACAAGGGTGTGGTCCTAGTGTGATTAGATTGACTAGTTTTCTGTGAGTATGGTTTCAGTGTGTCTGCCCTCTGATTCCCTCTTGCAACACCTACCATCTTACTTGGCTTTCTCTTACCTTGGGCGTGGGGTATCTCTTCACGGCTACTCCAGCAAAGCACAGCCACTGCACCTTACCTTGGACGAAGGGTATCTCCTTACCGCCACGGTTCCTGACCTTCAATGTAGGATAGCTCCTCTAGGCCCTCCTGTGCCTGCGCAGCCACCACTCCTCGGTTTGCTCCTCCCGGCCGCCGGCCCTGGCCTTGGGCGTGGGTGGCTCCTCTCAGCTGCCGCTCCTGGCCTCGGGGGCGAGGTGGCTTCTCCTGGCTGCCCCAGACCTCAGACGTGGGGTGTCTCTTCCCTGCCGCCACTGGCCTCGGACGAGGGGTGTCTCCTCCCGGCTGCCGCCCCTGACCTCAGATGCGGGGTAGCTCCTCCCGCTAAGAGTAGTACAAGATTTTATTTTTACACAATGGAAACCTAAATTTTAAATGTGAGAAATTCTTATTTGAATATATGTTTCTTCCTCATTGAGGAACAAGAATAACTTCTTAGATAAAAGTCCATATGGGGAATGAAGGGAAATCTGTACTCTTTTCATCTGCTGATGGACCTCTTGTCAGATCACCAGGTTCTGTCTGAGTCCATCTTGTACTCTACCTCCGAAGAAGCACTAACTTTTCAATAGGGGGCGAAAATGAAGCTGTTTTTAGGGATACAGGTCTGGCAGAGAAGTAGAAATAAACCTACATTTAGGCATATATCTCTGTCAACTTAAAAAAATTTCACAATTTTTTTGCAAGTTACGTTTTGTTTGGGGAAAATGAAGACTGCAGCCAGGGAAATAGCACTTCAGAGAGCTCTGAGAAACTGCTCCAAAGAGGCAGGGGGAAGGAGAGCATATATGTGATTTTCATAAAGGGGGAGTACATGAAATCAAGCACATATTTTTTATAAAAGTTTTCACTACTCACGGACATCACCAGATGATCAACACCAGAATCAGATTGATTATATTCTTTGTAGCCAAAGATGGAAAAGCTCTATACAGTCAGCAAAAAACAAAACCAGGAGATGACTGTGGCTCAGATCACAAACCATTTATTGCCAAATTCAGACTTAAATTGAAGGAAGTAGGGAAAATCGCTAGACCATTCAGGTATGATCTAAATCAAATCCCTTATGATTATACAGTGGAAGTAAGAATAGATTTAAGGGACTAGATCTGATAGACAGAGTACCAGATGAACTATGGATAGGTTCATGACATTTTACAGGAGACAGGAATCAAGACCATCCCCATTCAAAACAAATGAAAAAGGAAAATGGCTATCTGAGGAGGCCTTACAAATAGCTGTGAAAAGAAGAGAAGCAAAAATCAAAGGAGAAAAAGAAATATATTTCCATTTGAATGCAGAGTTCCAAAGAATAGCAAGGAGAAATAAGAAAGCCTTCCTCAGCAATCAATGCAAAGAAATAGAGGAAAAGAACAGAATGAGAAAGATTAGAGATCTCTTCAAGAAAATTAGAGATACCAAGGGAACATTTCATGCAAAGATGGGCTCAATAAAGGACAAAAATGNAGCTGTCTCTTATACACATCTCTTTGCCGACTAAGGTCCGTCAAGTCAAGGCTATGGTTTTTCCTGTGGTCATGTATGGATGTGAGAGTTGGACTGTGAAGAAGGCTGAGCGCAGAAGAATTGATGCTTTTGAACTGTGGTGTTGGAGAAGACTCTTGAGAGTCCCTTGGACTGCAAGGAGATCCAACCAGTCCATTCTGAAGGAGATCAACCCTGGGATTTCTTTGGAAGGAATGATGCTAAAACTGAAGCTCCAGTACTTTGGCCACCTCATGGGAAGAGTTGACTCATTGGAAAAGACCCTGATGCTGGGAGGGATTGGGGGCAGGAGGAGAAGAGGACGACCGAGGATGAGATAGCTGGATTGCATCACGGACTCAATGGACGTGAGTCTGAGTGAACTTTGGGAGTTGGTGATGGACAGGGAGGCCTGGCTTGCTGTGATTCATGGGGTCGCCAAGAGTCAGACACGACTGAGCGACTGAACAATGACAACGAGGCCTCCCTGTCCATCACCAATTCCCGGAGTTTACTCAAACTCATGTCCATTGAGTCAGTGATGCCATCCAGTCATCTCTCCTCTGTTGTCCCCTTCTCCTCCTGCCTCCAATCCCTCCCAGCCTCAGAGTCTTTTCCAATGAGTCAACACTTTGCATGAGGTGGCCAAAGTATTGGAGTTTCAGCTTCAGCACCAGTCCTTCCAAGGAACACCCAGGACTAATCTCCTTTAGAATGGACTGGTTGGATCTCCTTGCAGTCCAAGGGACTCGCAAGAGTCTTCTCCAACACCACAGTCCAAAAGCATCAATTCTTCAGCACTCAGCCTTCTTCACAGTCCAACTCTCACATCCATACGTGACCACAGGAAAAACCATAGCCTTGACTAGATGGACCTTAGTCGACAAAGTAATGTCTCTGCTTTTGAATATGCTATCTAGGTTGGTCATAACTTTTCTTCCAAGGAGTAAGCGTCTTTTAATTTCATGGCTGCAATCACCATCTGCAGTAATTTTGGAGCCCCCCAAAATAAAGTCTGACACTGTTTCCACTGTTTCCCCATCTATTTCCCACGAAGTGATGGGACCAGATGCCATAATCTTCTTTTTCTGAATGTTGAGCTTTAAGCCAACTTTTTCACTCTCCTCTTTCACTTTCATCAAAAGGCTTTTTAGTTCCTCTTCACTTTCTGCCATAAAGGTGGTGTCATCTGCATATCTGAAGTTATTGATATTTCTCCCAGGAATCCTGATTCCAGCCTGTGCTTCTTCCAGCCCAACATTTCTCATGATGTACTCTGCATAGAAGTTAAATAAGCAGGGTGACAATATATAGCCTTGACATGTTCTTTTTCCTATTTGGAACCAGTCTGTTGTTCCATGTCCAGTTCTAACTGTTGCTTCCTGACCTGCATACAGATTTCTCAAGAGGCAGGTCAGGTGGTCTGGTATTCCCATCTCTTTCAAAATTTTCCAGTTTATTGTGATTCACACAATCAAAGGCTTTGGCATAGTCATTAAAGCAGAAATAGATGTTTTTCTGGAACTCTCTTGCTTTTTCCATGATCCAGCGGATGTTGGCAATTTGATCTCTGGTTCCTCTGCCTTTTCTAAAACCAGCTTGAACATCTGGAATTTCACAGTTCACATATTGCTGAAGTCTGGCTTGGAGAATTTTGAGCATTACTTTACTAGCGTGTGAGATGAGTGCAATTGTGCGGTAGTTTGAGCATTCTTTGGCATTGCCTTTCTTTGGGATTGGAATGAAAACTGACCTTTTCCAGTCCTGTGGCCACTGCTGCGTTTTCCAAATATGCTGACATATTGAGTGCAGCACTTTCATAGCATCATCTTTTAGAATTTGAAATAGCTTAACTAGAATTCCATCACCTCTACTAGCTTTGTTCCTAGTGATGCTTTCTGAGGCCCACGTGACTTCACATTCCAGGATGTCTGGCTCTAGGTGATTGATCACACCATTGTGTTTATGTGGGTCTTGGAGATCTTTTTGTATAGTTTTTGTGTACTCTTGCCATCTCTTCTTAATATCTTCTGCTTCTGTTAGGTTCTGTCCTTTATCGAGCCCATCTTTGCCTGAAATGTAACTTGAGGTAAACTGTGGACCCACTATTCACAACTGGCATCTGGGAGGAAGGTAATACTCTTGTCAGACTAAGCCATTAGCCTGAGAAGTCTGTTCTAACTCTGGCCTGTTAGTATTAGAGTTGAGTTAAATTGTAGTATACACAGTCAGTGTCTGCCAAGAATTGAAAATTATTTGGTGCGGGGGAAAAAAACACACATCTGATATCAGAAGTGTGATCAGAGGAAAAGTGAGTTTAATTTTACAAGGTTACAGAGGAGATAAATGAAGGAATTCATAAGCAACTTCCAGTCTGACCTCAAATTCTGTTTTTTCTGTCTACATGAACTGCCCCTCACAGATGCCATATTCCAAGTGTTAGGGACAGAACACTTGGGGTCACAATGAATTTTAACTCTGTGGCTCCCTGTCTATCTTCACCAAAAGCCCACACACAAGCAGAACTCAGTGAGTTGCAACACAACAGAGGTCAGAATTAAATGTTGAGTACTGCCTTCTAGCACTGAGGCAAAGAACATCAATCACATTTAGAATACCCAAGTAATTTTAACTTTTTAGAAATGTTCCTGGGTTAAATAAAAAATAAATTTCCAGGTGATCTACAGGGATTAATATCTCAGGATATAGTATTCTCAGAGTCACAAAGATATTTTGCTTTAGTTTTAAGAATGTCTATCAGTGATGGGCTTGCTGGATCTGGTGTTTAGTGACCTGCAAAAGCATGATAGCTCAGTTCCAGGAACTTTGCAAGTCCGTTGATCTATATTGTTAGTATGAAATTGGCAATGATGGTAGAATTTATTTATGGAAAACTTCAAATGTTACAAGACAACCAGCCTCCCCAGCCTTTGAAAAGCAAGTTGTTAATATTTACCAGCATACCATTACCCTTGAATCTGATTGGTAAGACTTACCAAGGTATGTCTAATGATCACCTTTAAGAGTATCATCCTTCTCTTGTTCCAGCTTGTAATTTAATTCTACTTTTATGTCTTCTATGCCTTTGTGAATGATCTTTCCTACTTTTTGTCTACCAACAAAAAATCCTACTTATGAAATTTTCTACAGCTGCTTTTATTTATGATTTTCACTATCTCCTCTTGTTTCTTCTAAACTGATAGTATCAGGCAGCCTTTCATTCAATCCATTCCCCTTTTTCATTTTTTTTTACTGCAGTATATTTAATTTACACTACTGTGTCACTTTCTGCTGTACAGCAAAGTGAACCAGCCATACATATACATATATCCCCTCTTTTCTGGATTTCTTTCTCATTTAGGTCACCGCAGGACACCATGTAGAGTTCCTTGTGCTATGCAGTAGGTTTTTGTTAGTTATCTATTTTATACATAGTAGTGTGTATTGGTCAGTCTCAAGCTCCCAACCCCCTTTCTCACTTGGTTTCTATTTATTAACCTCTTTTTGAAATAAATAAAAGTTATCTAATATTTATTTTTATTTTGTAAATCTCACAGCAGCAAGCATGGGTTTTATAGGTCCTAATTAGTGCCTGACTATTAAATTTGAAATGTAGGGGATACACTGAAAGACCATGGAGACTTTTTGTTTATTTATTCAGATTGGTTTTCATTGACTCTGACCTGCAAAATTTCAACATCTCACCATATAACAGATATCTAGCAAGCTAGCTCTCCGTCTACTCTTATTCTCTGTCATACAAGTAGAGAAGAACACACAGACATGCTAACTGATCAATAAACTTGATGAAGTTCTTAAGGCTGCCTGCCAATTGTACTGTATTTCCCTTGTTCATTTCTTCCGCTTGAACACATATTAGGAATCACACATTTGTGTATTCAGTCGCTTAGTCTTGTATGATTCTTTGCAGCCCTATGGACTGTAGTCCCCATGCTCTCTCCATGGAATTTCATAGGCAAGAATACTGGAGTGGGTTGCCATTTTGTCCTCGAGGGGATCTTCCTGACCTGGGCTCTAACTCACATCTGTACCTGTGTCTCCTGCTTTGCCAGGCAGATTCTTTACCACTGAGCCACCTGGGAATCACCATCACACATTTAGCATGTCCAAAAATAGTCTTCTAGTCTTCATCTTTAAAAATGATCCTCACAAAATCATCCCAATCAAAGTTTATAGTAACTTCATTATGTTAGATAGCTTTGCTATGTAACATTTCTCCATCCCACTCTGCTAGCAATCCCTTACTCCCACCCCACACCACCCCCTCCCCCAATACACAAAAGGTAGTGACTAAAAATAGATACTAATTAGCTAGCAAATATTTATGTGGGTTGGAAATTTGAGCTAGGGTAAGTATTATACTTCTCTCAGCTGGGCTCACTCATTCATTTGAGGTTAGCTACAGATCAGCTAAATTGATTCTTTCTTTGAGGGATTAACTGGTTATTTTCAGAGTCAAGAGTGATTGGGCTGTATGTTTCTTATCAGGTGGACCCCTGTTTGGGTTTGTTTGCATGGAGGCTTGGGATTCCAGGTGAGCAGGAAGGCAAGCTCCAATACCCAAGCATTTATAAGTATTACATATTACTGTTACATTGACTAAAACAAGTCACATGTCCAGGCACACATTCAGCAAAAAAGCATTTAAAGGAATATCCTTGTATTCAAACTATGTGGATAAGGGAAAGTGAGAACAAATTGGGTTCATTGGCACAGTTAATCCACCTCATCAATCCTTTATTTACTCAGGCAAAAATATAGGTCATCTTTGGTATCTCTTGTCTCATACTCTACATCTAAATTACAATGAAATTCAATAGGTTTTAGCTTTAAAATATATCTGGAATCAAACCATTTCTTCCCACCAGCACTGCTTCCCCATGGCATGAATTATTGCCATCTTTCATCTACTTCGTTACAGATTCATAACTAGTTTCCCTTCTCCCATCCAACCACAAGTTAGTCTGCATTGCATCCAGAATGATCCTTAAAATGTAAGTCGGATCGTGTCACTCCTCAAAGTCCTCCAGTGATTTCCTACTCATAGGAAAAAAAAAAGTGTATGTGTAAAGGTCTATCTTTGCTGCAAATTTTGGTGAATGGATATTTTCCTGACTGCATCTCTTACCACATCCCCTTTGTCTGCCTCAGCTCTAGCTTCCCTAGTCTCCTTGCTGTTCCTCAAACTCATTCAAGCACTTGGTATTCTCTCTCCCTGTAATATACTTGCAACAAGATCTCTGTACTGTCCTTATGATTCCAGGAATTAATGTTTCTTTAATACAGTATCCTTAACATCTAGTGTATTCCAGGCATATAGTGTCAAGTTGATAAATTAATGCCTGATACCCAGGGAATGAATGAAGTACTGAAACCGAGAGGGACCCTGTGAGGCCTTCCTGGGATAGCCCCCCACCTCCTCATGTTCTCCACCTGACTCTTCTTTGTAGAATAACTTAAGCTTCCTAGGCCTTCTCCTAGTTCCAATAAATAAATAAATAATTTAATCAGTCAACAAGATCTCTGTACTGTCCTTATGATTCCAGGAATTAATGTTTCTTTAATACAGTATCCTTAACATCTAGTGTATTCCAGGCATATAGTGTCAAGTTGATAAATTAATGCCTGATACCCAGGGAATGAATGAAGTACTGAAACCGAGAGGGACCCTGTGAGGCCTTCCTGGGATAGCCCCCCACCTCCTCATGTTCTCCACCTGACTCTTCTTTGTAGAATAACTTAAGCTTCCTAGGCCTTCTCCTAGTTCCAATAAATAAATAAATAAATAAATAAATAAATAATTTAATCAGAAAAATGAAAAAAAAAATCCAGAAATAAAGGGAAATATTCAAATAGGAGAAGGAAATGGCAACCCACTCCAGTAGTCTTGCCTGGAGAATCCCATGGACGAAGGAGCCTGTTGGGCTCCAGTCCATGGGGTCACAAAGAGTCGGACATGACTGAGGAACTAACACACACACACACACATTCAAACAGGACAAAATAATAATAGTTTATCCATTAAGCAGAGTCAGGGAGCTTTAGTTCCTCTTCAAGGACTATCTGTAAAACAAAGGATATAGCTCAGATACCCATATGATCCATATCCTTTGTTTTGCAGATACTGAGCTTCTTCTAACCAAGTGGGAGAAGTTAACTGCATGATGCTGAGACAGTAGCTATGACATGAGCTGCTCCACCTTGCACAATTCCAAGAACTGGCCTCATGAAAAAGGGAAAAATCAACCTGGAATTAAAGATTAACTGTACTTAAAACAATCAAGATGACACTTAGCAGACCACCACATGAACAACTGCAAGATGAGCAATTCATCTAAGCTAACTATGCTGTTCTATACACAGTCCCCTCCCTCCGTGTGTACACCTTTGAAACTCCACTTAAACCTCTTCCCCTTTGATCTACAGGTGGGAGTTGGCTTTTGGACAGGAGTCCACCTTCTCCCCCAGTTGTAAGCCTCCTAAATAAAGTAATCTTTCCTTTTCTGCCAGCACTTGGCTCTAGAGTATTGGTGTTTAAGCAGTGAGCAGCCAAACCTGAGTTCAATAACAGTGCTATTAGAAGACTGAAGGGCTTCCCTGGGGGCTCAGTGATAAAGAATCTGCCTGCCAACTCAGGCAATACAGGTTTGATTTCTGGGCTGGGAAGATGCTCTGGAGGTGGAAATGGCAATCCACTCCAGTATCCTTGCTTGGGACATTCCATGGATAGGGAAGCCACATGGGTCACATGGAGTCACAAAAGAGTCAGACATGACTTAGCAACTAAACAACAAAAATGACTGAAACTGACCTAGATTCAAGGCAAGTAGTAGTGAATGCCAAACTAAGTTTTGTTAGATCATATTATTATTTCTAGTTATTTGATGCCCTCCTTCTAAGAGGGCTTCTCTGGTGGCTCAGCAGTAAAGAATCTGCCTGCAAGTGCAGGAGATGTGGGTTTGAAGGTCTCCTGGAGAAGGAAATGGCAACCCACTCCAGGGAAATCCCATGGACAGAGGAGCCCATGGTGTCACAAAAGAGTCAGACATGACTTAGCAACTGAACAACAACTTCCTCTAAGAGGAATATAATCCTTACTCATTCTCATATGATTTTCAGGGTACATCTAATTAGGAAAATACCATTTCTTATTTTAAGTGACATCAAAGTTGCCCATGTTCTTGGCTGTGACCAGTGGCATGGAAGGAAAAGTGATGCATGTCATTGCCAAGAAGAGATGTTAAGAACCATGCAGTTTTTACCATTATTTCCTTTCTCTGTGCAGTGAGAATGACATGACTCAGATAGTGGTTGCTTATTCCGTTTGGATTCCAGAATGAATATATGTGGAATAGAGCCTCAGCTGACACGCAGCTTGCATACAGTGTGAACAAATAAAAAACTTTTTTTTCTTTTTAAAGCCAGTGAAATTTGGGGAGTATTTGTTATGACAAAATAGATCAGGAAAAACCAATACAGTTTCTGACCTCACAAAGCTTACAGACACAAAAGGAAAGCCATCAAACTAACTGGAATATTTCTCATATTCTACTTAAGTTTAAATCATAAGGGAATCCACTGGACATGGAAACTTTACATATTGCAAAGAAAACAGAATTCAGGTGTTTCTGCAGAATGCTGGGCATCTTGCCCATATTTCTTGTGATACGTCTTCATTCTATCCAAACTCACACTTTCTCACATCTGTTTATGTGGTATCTTTCTGTTCTTTAGAGACACTCCATGTAGAAGCAAGTCACTGAGATGAGGAGAGATGCAAACTTGACCAACTTGTAACAGTTTAATGTGGTTCAGGATTCCTACTACATTGAGTCATGTGAAACCTCTAAATAACTTTTCTTTAATTTTATAGATTTTGATGTAAATAGCTTATTGTAGAAATAAATGCAGCATTTCAAATATGAAAGAGTCATGGTTTGAGCCTAATAACACAACTGAATTTCTGTAAATAAAACTCCACAGTGATTCTAGTGTATAAGCAAGTGGAGGGAATAAAACAGCAGGAGGGAATGCATAAAACTCTCAGTAAGAAGCTTTCTATAAGCTTATACCTCAAAGACCATCCTTAGAGGCCAATGTAAAACTGATTCCAACAACATGCTTCTTTGTTCTTTGTTTGCCTGTATGTGCCAAGTTTTACATCTAAACCAAAAGCAATGCATAACTTACTGTGACAAAAAAAGGGCATGATATCATTTAGTTACCTTTCTTCTCAGGTAATTATTATGTTACTGTGTTAAAAAAAAAACTAATAGTGAGCATGGAAATAAAAATATGACTAAAATCCAGTGACAGGAATAAATT
Organism: Aepyceros melampus; assembly: GCA_006408695.1. Classification (NCBI taxonomy): domain Eukaryota; kingdom Metazoa; phylum Chordata; class Mammalia; order Artiodactyla; family Bovidae; genus Aepyceros; species Aepyceros melampus. The sequence goes on along the minus strand of SJXQ01001799.1, from coordinate 118,763 downwards.
CATGGTGATGAATAGTCAGAAAATTCAGTTTCAGATGTAAGTTGAAAGAAGAGGAGAGTGACAGTTTTGCAGATTTTATCACATAGCAGGGATATCACTCAGATTAATTTTTAAGATCTTCTCTAAGTGTGTTTGCAGTAGAGACTTCCAAGGAAAAATATTCCTTGAGATCAAGGTTTATGGTTTTTTTCCCTTTAAATATAAAATACCTCATATATTTCACATTGACATAGTAATTAAAATAATATTTAATCAGCAACTTCCTATTGTTTTCAGAATTGTGTATAATATTTGAAACTTTTAGAGGAGATATAGAACATGAATGTTAAAACACTGTTGATATATGTAAGTTGAAAGAAGAGGAGAGTGACAGTTTTGCAGATTTTATCACATAGCAGGGATACCACTCAGATTAATTTTTAAGATCTTCTGTAAGTGTGTTTACAGTAGAGACTTCCAAGGAAAAATATTCCTTGAGATCAAGGTTTATGGTTTTTTTCCCTTTAAATATAAAATACCTCATATATTTCACATTGACATAGTAACTAAAATAATATTTAATCAGCAACTTCCTACTGTTTTCAGAATTGTGTATAATATTTGAAACTTTTAGAGGAGATATAGAACATGAATGTTAAAACACTATTGATAATTGGTCACCTAAAATGAGCTATTTGTTTCCAAGATAATGCTGTCATTATCATCTCGCTCCCTTTTTAACTCATGCATTGATTGCTCCCAGAGGTAAGCATTTATTATTGGATTTTTGTTTCCTGGGCACTAGTTCCTGTATTTATCCCTCCATCTTTGAAGACACATCATATTTAAGACAATGGCATGTGAAAACTCCCTATATAAAGACCTAATCTTTTTCCATTTTGTGTCCTACACGTAGCTTAAACAATGGAAGTTTATTTCTCATGATTCTTGGGGTTAGTAAATCAAAATTATCAGCACCTGAATCAACAAATTATTATAAATTAAAACTAATATAACTGTGCTATAATAAAAATATTCAGATTAAACTATTAGCTTTTGCTCTTTTCTAATCTTCAGACCAACTATATGAATCAGATGAAAAATGTTTAATTTTATTGCCAATATAGAGTTAATGGTGTTGATTATTAAAGCAGATGAGTGATCTTTTTAGTCATGCTGCTAGGAGCATAGCCTTGTCTGGTGCCCACAATACCAGACTATATCCCCATGATGATGAATCCCTTTTTTTTTTTTAAATCCCCATTTTTTACAAAGAATTTTCAGCAGCTTTTGGCAACAAAGCTATCAGGTATGTATATCTACTATCCTCAGATTTCTGTGGAGAAAACTGGGACTCAGAACAGTAAAGAAATTCGTCCATGATCACATAGCAGGAAAGTGTCATGGCAAAATTTATGGCAAGGTCTCTATGACTACAAAACACATTCTCTTAACCACTTAATTCTGTAACTCTCAAGATATTTTGTCAAGTCATGTCTTTGTATTACATATTAAACAAAGTTGTGATAACATTTCAGTGAAAGAGGATGCAACATAATGTAAAAGGAAACATTTTTTAAAGTAGAAAGCACAAAATTTAAAGAAGCTGAAGAGATTGGAAAAAGAGCCACAGTGAGGTGAAAAGATGAAAATTCTTGTGATTAAGATCACATAAATGAGCAAATCATAAGATTTGTGTAGCTTAGTTACAGCCTTTACCATTCAGGATCTATGGCTCCAGTTATGAAGGTTGTTGATAAGCTGTGAATAACTTTGTCCATTACTTGACTAGTTCTGTGTATGCATCAGGAATCAGATCTTCAAACAGAGAATTTATGCAGTACTGTAACTGCATATCAGAACTCTGCCTCAGCTATGATCTTTGGCTCCTCTGTTTCCATAGTCCCTAATTTCAGAGGGATGCAAAATAGTGTTTACTAATCATCGATGCTTGAACAAAAGGTACTGTAGATGTCTTCATTAGAATTGAGACAACAAAAATGAAGGAAAATTTCTTAAGCCCATTTCCTCTTCAGTTAGTCTCTAGATCATAACATAGTCAGAATATCTTAAATGGTGTAATTTTTTCACTATTCAAGGTTGCAGTTTTGAGCTGGCTGACAGTTTTGAGTGATATAATAAGTTGTACCATGAAGTTTTGTGAGATATCAGTAGGAGGATAAAATTGTAAGCCAAGGTAATAACAGCAGAAATAGAGAGGCAAGGAAGTGTGGGGGAGAATATTGTGGAGGATAAAGATTGGATAAAGGGAGATTTAAAATGATCTGGCAATTATTCTGAATGTTAGAATAAAGAGATAACATTTTTACATATAAATAGGGGTATGAAATAACTCAATTTCTGTGTTAGGAAGAACTTTTGTCACCAAGTGATAAATTTATAAAATTTATAAATTATAAGATGGGATGTTAAAAGTGCAAGCTCTCTTTGTTTTCAATTTTTAAAAGATTTAGTCACTAATTAACCAACATTTAGCAAGTACCTAGTATATGTCAGAGGTTTCTCTGGTGGCTCAGTGGTAAAGAGTCCGCCTGCCAATGCAGTAGACATGGGTTCAGTTCCTGGGTTGGGAAGATCTCCTGGAGAAGGAAATGGCAACCCATTCCAGTATTCTTGCCTGGGAAATCTCTTGGACAGAGGAGCCTGGTGGGCTACAGTTCAGGGGGTCACAAGAGAGTTGGACATGGCTTAATGACTAAATAAGAAACAACAAGTGTAAGTCAGACACTTCTATGCCATAGCAAAAAAGCTAAGTATGATTCTAGCCCTTGGCCCATAGTATAATTGGAAAAATTGGAATTAAACAAATACCTTAAAGACTGTTTAAAAGAGGTTAAAATTGTATGTAAATATAATACAAAGTAATATTTTCTCACTGGAAACTTATAACTTTAATATTGAGTATCTCATGATTCATTGCAGTCATGCTTTCTAGGAACTTCTGACAAAATCATTAGTTATGTTTTTATATCAAATATTAATTCTCTCATTTTATCAAACTACATTTGCAGGAGTCAATTATGAAATCTATAAAACCAATAATATTCATAATTGTATCATTTATAAATATGTTCAAATTCAATGTTAAAGCATGTAGAAATCTCACACAGAACATTACTGGGGGTAAATGAAAATGGAAAAAGGAGAAACACTGATGGGGCAGGACAGAATATTTGAATAAATAGCAGAAGAGGCAAAAGAATATGGAAGCTTTTCAGTCTCACTCCCTTACTTTAGAGGAGGAAAAGCTTTAAGCTGTATGTGTGTGTGTTTGGGGGGGGTGTAGTGGGGGCACAGGACATTGTACAGGAGCACATGGAGGATGATGTCAATGTGTGGATGCATTATTTCTGTGTGATCTAGAAAGGATATTTTTCTATACATTTCTATACTTTTTTATACCAAAAAGTAGAATGGCATTAGATTATATTAACAATATTTTATGTATTTATCAGTCATGGCTTAAATTGTTAGATTGTGAAATCAAAAGCCAAGTTAACACATGTGCAGTTTTAAGAACCACATTCATAAAAATAAATCTTAGTTTGAAGACTTGGGGATAAAACAAGATTTCTTTCAGTCTTTGTGGTTATGAGGCAAAGAGACTCTAATTTCAAAGAGAAAATTAGAAATCTTTATGAAAAAGAAATGAGTTGTCAAATAATTTTTCCAGTACTTTAATAATCATAATAGTCACTGATAAAATATTTTTGACCTACCAATTTCATCTGTATATTTGCTAGGAAAGGTGCACCATCAAATTTGAATCCAACTGATTTTTCAAAAAGCTTACAGAATTGTACCCTCAAATAAATCCTTATTAATATGTTAACCAATTAATAATTGATAACATGCACATGCTCAAAATAGTCTCAAGGGAGGTAAGAGAAAGTATTCGGAGAAGGCAATGGCACCCCACTCCAGTACTTGCCTAGAAAATCCCATGGACGGAGGAGCCTGGTAGGCTACAGTCCATGAGGTCGCTAAGAGTCGGACATGACTGAGCGACTTCACTTTCACTTTTCACTTTCATGCACTGGAGAAGGAAATGGCAACCCACTCCAGTGTTCTTGCCTGGAGAATCCCAGGGACGGGGGAGCCTGATGGGCTGCCGTCTATGCGGTCACACAGTCGGACACGACTAAAGCGACTTAGCAGTAGCAGCAAGAGAAAGTACTAATTCATAAAATAATTTATAATTATTCTGACATTCTCATCAGTGTTGATGAGATGACCAGATATTCTGCTGTTGCTTTTATTTAACCTTTTACCTGTCCAAATACACCCAACACTCTTAGACCTGATTTGAAAACTGGTACACAAAAACATTAGATAACTGAGTAATTTGGGTATTTACTGCACTTTCAGGTGGGAAAGTTATCCATGTTCTTGGAGTAGAATCTGTTATCAGGCACACTTAACTTCAACTTAGTGAAAAGAAAAATACTGGCAGAATTAAGTAAAGTAGGGAGAATGCATCTGTGAACAAGAGTCAATATCATTTCTTGAGTGAAATATTTGGAGAAAGAAAGCATAAGAGGATAAATTTCATAATTTTACATTGAACTTATTTTTGTGTCTAGATGATTTTGTTTAAACTTTTCTTTGTTCTGATCGTCATTTCCTCTGCCTTTACCTCAGGAATTGGAGCAATGATTACCTTCAGTATTATTTTGCCACATATATTTGTTACCAATACAAGAGAGGTGGATCTTATCATTCCCATTTCACAGACAAGAAAACAGAAGTCCAGTAACTTATCAAAGTAAGATTCACGTGTGCATGCTCAGTTGTGTCTTACTCTTTGAGATCCCATCGACTGTAGCCTACCAGGCTTTTAGTCCACGGGATTTTCCAGGCAAGAAAACTGGAGTGGGTTGCCATTTTCTACTCCAGGGGATCTTCCCAACCCGGGGATCAAACCTGCATCTCCTGAACTGGCAGGCATGTTCTTTACCACTACATTGGGGAAGCCCATCAAAGTCAGACAAGAAGTGGTACAACCAAGACCAACTCATACCTTTGAGAATCCTTACCATACCTTTGAGAATCCTTCTCCAGCCACAGTTTTTTTTTTTTTTCTTCTTCCTACTTCTACAAGTTATTTTTCCAAATAGTGTAAGAATTGACCTTTTGGGTTTGAATTCCTACCACAATATTTTTAGCGCACAGAGTGTATCCCTCTCACTCTCCTTCTGATATTTCTTAGAACATAAAATTAACTATTTCTTTACTCTGCTAATTTTGAAAATGAGAAAATTTGAATATGTAATGTATTTCAACTAAAGGATAATCTAAAACATATACAATGAACTTTGACATACCTATGTGAACATATAAGATAAACACAAAATCAGTAATTCTATGCTTTGCATTTTATCTTCAACTCTTTGGAGAAAAAAAAGCGTATCTAATAAAGATAATTAAATGTTCTTCAGTTAGAGAAATTGATCTTCTGGAGTTTCATTGCATAATATTTTTCTTGTTTATGTAACCAAAAGGTAAGAGTAAATGATGTAAATATCAGTTCAGCTCAGTCACTCAGTCATGTCCAATTCCTTGTGACCCCATGGACTGCAGCATGCCAGGCTTCCCTGTCTATTCACCAACCCCCAGAGCTTGCTCAAACTCATGTGCACTGAGTCGCTGATGCCATCCAAACATCTCATCTCTGTCGTCACCTTCTCCTGCTGCCTTCAATCTTTCCCAGTGTCAGAGTCTTTTCCAATGAGTCAGTTTTTCGCATCAGGTGGCCAAGTATTGGAGCTTCAGCTTCAGCATCAGTCCTTCCAATGAATATTCAGGACTGATTTCCTTTAGAATTGACTGGTTTGATCTCCTTGCAGTCCAAGGGGCTCACAGAAGTCGTCTCCAACACCATAGTTCAAAAGCATCAGTTCTTCGGCACTCATCTTTCTTTATAGTCCAAGTCTCATATCCATACATGACTACTGGAAAGACCATAGGTTTGACAAGACAGACCTTTGTTGGTTGGTGAACTAACATCTCTGCTTTTTAATATGATGTCTAGGTTGGTCATAGCTTTTCTTCCCAGGAGAAAGCATCTTTTAATTTCATGGCTGCAATCACCATCTGCAGTGATTTTGGAGCCCCCCAAAATAACATCGCTCACTGTTTCCCCACCTTTTTGTCATGAAGTGATGGGACCTAAGGCCATGATCATCGTTTTCTGAATGTTGAGTTTTAAGCCAACTTTTTCACTCTCTTCTTTCACTTTCATCAAGAGGCTCTTTAATTCCTTTTTGTTTTCTGCTATAAGGGTGATGCCATATGCATATCTAAGGTTATTGATATTTCTCCTGACAATCTTGATTCCAGTTTGTGCTTCATCCAGCCCAGCATTTCACATGATGTACTCTGCACATAAGTTAAATAACCAGGGTGACAATATACAGCCCCGACATACTCCTTTCCCTATTTGGAACCAGTCTGTTGTTGCATGTCCAGTTCTAACTGTTGCTCTTGACCTGCATACAGATTTCTCAGGAGTCAGGTAAATTGGGCTAACAGTCCCATCACTTTAAGAATTTTCCACAGTTTGTTATGATATACGGAGTTAGAGGTTTTGGTGTCCTCAATAAGGCAGAAGTTGATGTTTTTCTGGAACTCTCTTGCTTTTTCTATGATCCAACAGATGTTGGCAATTTGATCTCTGGTTCATCTGCTTTTTCTATATTCAGCTTGAACATCTGGAAGTTCATAGTTCACATACTTTTGAAGACTGATTTGGAGAATTTTGAACATTACTTGGCTAGTTGTGAGATGAGTACAATTGTGTGGTAGTATGAGCATTCTTTGGCATTGCCTTTCTTTGGGATTAGAATGACACTGACCTTTTCCAGTCCTGTGGCCACTGCTGAGTTTTCCAAATTTGCTGGCATATTGAGTGCAGCACTTTCACAGCATCACATTTTAGGATTTGAAATAGCTCAACTGGAATTGTGTAGGTAGCTCCAATAGCTTTGTAGGTAATGATGCTTCCAAAAGCTCACTTGACTTCACATTCCAGGATGTCTGGCTCTAGGTGAGTGATCACACCATTATGGTTATCTGTCATGAAGATCTTTTTTGTATAGTTCTTCTGTATATCATTGCCATCTCTTCTTAATATCTTCTGTATCTATTAGGTCCATAGCATTTCTCTCCTTTATTTTGCCCATCTTTACATGAAATGTTCCCTTGGTATCTCTTATTTTCTTTAAGAGATCTCTAGTCCTTCCCATTCTATTGTTTTCCTCTATTTCTTTGCACTGATCACTGAAGATGTCTTTCTTATCTCTCCTTGCTATTCTTTGGAACTCTGCATTCAAATGCATATATCTTTCCTTTTCTCATTTTCATATAAATATCATCATGTATGATTCTGTAAATGCCTTATAGCTGTGTGATTCATAGTGAAGATACATACATATGTGTGAATTTCCCACATATTCTTCATCTGGTAGCTATATAAAATGATTCTGTCATTTCCTTTTAAGAAAGCATCCAAATTTTTCACAGGGAATTCTATCTCTAATTTCAAGGTTAGGACAGGCAGGTGGGGGATCAAGTCTGAACAAATGAAATAGAACATTCTGCAGCACATAGTCATGGCTAAGTGATGAGCACCCAGACAAAATCATTGGGATACAATGTGATGCTTCCTGGGGCCAGTGAAAGAGAAGCAGAGACTCTTCCCTGTTGGACTTAAACCTAAAAGGCTGGGGCCTGAGAACAAAGCCTGTAGAGTATATTTAGAGCCAAGGCATGTAGAGAATATAAGTCCTGTTGACAATATTGAGGCTTTGGATCAAGCTGCACCTGAAAATTTACAGCTGGACATTTCAGTTACATGAGGCAATAAAATTTTTTGTGTTGTTGTTTAAGCCAGTTTGAATTGTATTTCCTGTCATCTGAAAGAAATAATATTAACCAATACAAAACAGATGACTTGGACACAACGATCTAGCAGAACCCAGTTTATATTACTAGCTTTAAAACTCTGAATTTCTAAAAAAAAAAAAAAAGGTTCTGTTTTGCATAGAAAATGGGAAATCATTTGGAGATGGAGATATGTGGGAAGAAAAAGAGACGAAAGAATATTCATGTCTGTTCTGAAATTGACATCAATAACAATAATATTTATGGAGTAAGTTACTACTAAAAATGACATTCAGATGTGGTCCTTGCATTCATGGCACTTATTTGAGCAAACCACACTAAATAATTTGACCAAAGAGTAAGTAGACTTTTGATGATTTAGTTAAGTACAGTTTTGATGAGTTCTAAGAGGGGTAAATTATACAATGAAAACACATGGAAAGCTTACCTGAAAAAACAGTAGTCAAACTGCCACTTGTAGTTCTGAGGAATAAACTTGGGTAAATGGGAATGGGAGAGGGCCATAGGATTGAGGCTTAAGCAAATAAGTATGAAAGATTCTGTGCTAGGAAGATCAACTCTAAAGATGGCGCTAGTGGTAAAGACTTGGCCAACAAAGGTCTGTCTAGTCAAAGCTATGGTTTTTCCAGTAGTCATGTATGGATGTGAGAGTTATACCATAAAGAAAGCTGAGCGCCAAAGAACTGATGCTTTTGAAGTGTGCTGTTGGAGAAGACCCTTGAAAGTCCCTTGGACTGCAAGGAGATCAAACCAGTCAATCCTAAAGGAAATCAGTCCTGAATATTCATTGAAAGGACTGATGCTGAAGCTGAAGCTCCAATACTGCAGCCACCTGATGTGAAGAATTGACTCATTGGAAAAGACCTCGATGCTTTGAAAGTTTGAAGGTAGGAAGATAAGGGAACAACAGAGGATATGTTGGAAGACATCACCAACTTGATGGACATGAGTTTGAGCAAACTCTGGCAGTTAGTGATGGACAGGGAAGCCTGGCATGCTGCAGTCCATGGGGTCGCAAGGATTCAGACAAGACTGACTGATTGAATGGTAAAGAACTTGCCTTCCAATGCAGGAGACATGAGATGTGAGATAAATCCTTGTGTCAGGAAGATCCCTTGGAGAAGGGCGTGGTAACCCACTCCAGTATTCTTGCCTGGTGAATCAGAATGCCATGGACCAAGATGCCGGGCAGGCTACAGTCCATAGGGTTGCAAAGAGTATGGCACAACAGAGCAACTAACACTTTCTTAATAGAGTAGAGGAAGCAGCAGTGGGAAGGCAAAATACTGACCCTAGAAGTACATTTAGATATTTGTTAGAGAATAGTATAGGGAGAATAAAGAAGCATTTCATCAAGCAGTATGGAGATGTCAGTAAGATAAAGAATAAGTCATTTGATTTCATTTGGGGCCTAAGAGGTCTGGCCTCAACAGTCCTGGGACTATTGATACATTTTCTGGTGTTTTTCAGATGCAGGTCCTGTGGTGAACAGAGTGCAAACTTGAGATAAGAAAAATCAATTTGAACTCTAGATTGTTGCAAATGGCTGCAATAGTTTACCTTTATATATCCACCTCCTTGGTAGTCTCTTCCTATACTGACTGTGTTCCTGGCCATGGGACAATAAACAAGGTGCCTGTGACTTGATTTGGCCAATGGGGAAACATTAGCATGATTCGACAAAAAACTTTAAAGTTCTTGCTTACTAAGACTTTCTTGCTTTTGTGGCTCTTGCTGCTACTGCTGCTAAGTCGCTTCAGTCGTGTCCGACTCTGTGCGACCCCATAGGTGGCAGCCCACCAGACTCCCCCATCCCTGGGATTCTCCAGGCAAGAACACTGGAGTGGGTTGCCATTTCCTTCTCCGATGCATGAAAGTGAAAAGTGAAAGTGAAGTCACTGAGTCGTGTCCAACTCTTCGCGACGCCATGGACTGCAGCCTCCAGGCTCCTCCATCCATGGGAGTTTCCAGGCAAGAGTACTGGAGTGGGGTGCCACTGCAACCACCATCATGTGAAAAGCCTCTCATGATCTACTGGATAATGAGGCCTCAAGTCCTTTGCTTATTAACAAATAATGCTGAGATTCATTAATCTTACACTTCGTTTTGTTGAATTTTAAGAATTTACTTTCATAGTGTTAAGGGTTGAAACATAGGTCTATTTTTTTTTCTATCTGTATTTTTCTTTATTTCAATACTTTTCTTGTTATTCCTCCAATTAAAACTCTTTGAACCCCAGTTCTCAGGTTTACTGGCATGTTATAAGTATCTCTTAATCTCATTATGAGGTTAAAATGAACAAATAGATGATTAGCACAAATTTTTATACATAACATTTGATATATGTAAAAAACTCATAATATATTTTCTTAATAAAGCCAGAGGGATAATGTATTCTACCACTCATAATAACTTTCAACACTTCAGAATAAATATTGGTTATAATAATCACTTTGGAAATGGATGACTTTTGTCTTTGAAGTGATTTCGAACTTTGAAGTAATTTTGAACTTTGAAGTAATTTCAAAGTTTTTAAAAAAGCAGCAAAGTTGATATGCTATTAAAACACTGTTGATACTCCATATTAAAATTACATAAATTAACAATTTTTGGTAAGTTTTTTTGAGTTATATCTATAGTATCTCAATCTTGTACATTGTTGGAGAGTTATATAACTTCTTATATTTTAATTATCAAAAGTGATTGACTGTGTTTAAATTACTAAATGCTCATTTTGGCTACCAGTAACTATAAAACAAACTTCACATAAATATCAAAATTATAAAATGCAAAAATATTTTTAAAAATCGTATTAACTTTTGCAAACTGCATACAACAAATACATCCATGTGTTTCAGAGTATTTTTAATATATTAATACAGAAATTAAATTTCTTTTATTCTTAGGAAAGGGAGGCATCAGTTCAAAAGGCATGACACTGGTAATAAAAAGGTAATAGAAAGGATATAGCTATCTGATTCAATTTTGTGAACTTGGGCAAATTTAGTAACTTCAAAAAATTTGAGTTTGTTTTATCCACTAAATGAAAATAAAATAATACTATTTCATAAAGGACTTGATGGGATAAAAAGGTATAAAATCTGCATAAACTTTTCCTAAACTGCAAATTTAAATTTTGATTTAGTTAATTTATATATGAAAATTAATAACTGTATATTAAATCAAATAAAAAAATGGGAATATGACTAATGAAAGGACATATTCTTTCCATTCAAATATTTATCCCTGAATATTACCACTACCTCCTAAAAATGATAAAATTATGGAGAAGATGAATGAACTTTAAAAAGTCTGTATCTTCAGATCGGTACAATTGAGATAATAACATCCAGCTCATATGACTTGCAATTATTCATATTAAGTGAGCTAACATAAGCCACCTATATGAGAAACCTATATGCAGATAAGGAAGCAACAGAACTGGACATGGAACAACAGAGTGGTTCCAAATAGGAAAAGGAGTACTTTAAGGCTGTATATTGTCACCCTGCTTATTTAAACTCTATGCAGAGTTAAGTGAAGTGAAGAGGTTCAGTCGTGTCTGACTCTTTGCGACCCGGTAGACTGTAGCCCACCAGGCTCCTCTGTCCACGGGATTCTCTAGGCAAGAATACTGGAGTGAGTTGCTATTTCCTTCTCCAGGGGATCTTTCCAACCCAGCGATCGAACCCAGGTCTCTTGCATTGCAGGCAGATGCTTTATCCTCTGAGCCACCAGGAAAGGCCACCATGAGAAACGCTGGGCTGGAAGAAGCACAAGCTGGAATCAAGATTGCCAGGAGAAGTATCAATAACCTCAGATATGCAAACGACACCACCCTTATGGCAGAAAGTGAAGAGGAACTAAAAAACCCATTGATGAAAGTGAAAGAGGAGAGTGAAAAGGTTGGCTTAAAGCTCAACATTCAGAAAACTAAGATCATGGCATCTGGTCCCATCACTTCATGGCACATAGATGGGGAAACGTGAAAATAGTGTCAGACTTTATTTTTTGCAGCTCCAAAATGATGGCAGATGGTGATTGTAACCATGAAATTAAAAGATGCTTACTTCTTGGAAGAAAAGTTATTACCAACCTAGATGGCATATTAAAAAGCAGAGACATTACTTTGCCAACAAAGGTCCTTCTAGTCAAGGCTATGGTTTCTCCAGTAGTCACGTATGGATGTGAGAGTTGGACTGTGAAGAAAGCTGAGCACTGAAGAACTGATGCTTTTGAACTGTGGTGTTGGAGAAGACTCTTGAGAGTCCCTTGGACTGCAAGGAGATCCAACCAGTCCATTCTGAAGGAGATCAGTCCTGGGATTTCTTTGGAAGGAATGATGCTAAAGCTGAAACTCCAGTACTTTGGCCACTTCATGCGAAGAGTTGACTCATTGGAAAAGACTCTGATGCTGGGAGGGATTGGGGGCAGGAGGAAAAGGGGATGACTGAGGATGAGATGGCTGGATGGCATCACTGACTCGATGGACGTGAGTCTGAGTGAACTCCAGGAGTTGGTGATGGACAGGGAGATCTGGCGTGCTGCTATTCATGGGGTCGCAAAGAGTCGGACACGACTAACTGACTGAACTGAACTGAAAATAAGCCAGTAATGATCCAGTGATTCTTAAAGGACAGAAGTCACTCTCAGAAGGAATGGAGAAGGCAATGGCAACCCATTTCAGTATTTTTGCCTGGAAAATCCCATGGACGGAGGAGCCTGGTAGGCTGCAGTCCATGAAGTCTCTAAGAGTTGGACACGACTGAGCAACTTCACTTTCACTTTTCACTTTCGTGCATTGGAGAAGGAAATAGTAACCCCTTCCAGCGTTCTTGCCTGGAGAATCCCAAGGATGGGGGAGTCTGGTGGGCTGCTGTCTGTGGGGTCGCACAGAGTCGGACATGACTGAAATGACTTAGCAGCTCAGAAGGAAAGTTATTATTATTTACATCCATATTATAAGGTATTAGTTTCATTATTTAATAAAGTCATTGCAGAAAAATTTGTTAGAATACTAAAACTTGAAATAGAACTGCCTTATGACCCAGCAATCCCACTGCTGGGCATACACACCAAGGAAACAAGAATTGAAAGAGACACGTGTACCCCAATGTTCATTGCAGCACTGTTTATAATAGCCAGGACATGGAAGCAACCTAGATGTCCATCAGCAGACGAATGGATAAGAAAGCTGTGGTACATATACACAATGGAGTATTACTCAGCCATTAAAAAGAATACATTTGAATCAGTTCTAATGAGATGGATGAAAGTGGAGCCAATTATACAGAGTGAAGTAAGCCAGAAAGAAAAACACCAGTACAGTATACTAACACACATATATGGAATTTAGAAAGATGGTAATGATAACCCTGCATGCGAGACAGCAAAAGAGACTCAAATGTAAAGAACAGACTTTTGGACTCTGGGAGAGGGAGAGGGTGGGATGATTTCGGAGAATGGCATTGAAACATGTATACTATCAAGTAAGAATGAAAAGCTAGTCTAGGTTCAATACAGGATACAGGATGCTTGGGGCAGGTGCACTGGGATGACCCAGAGAGATGATATGGAGAGGGTTGTGGGAGGGGGGCTCAGGGTTGGGAATTCATGTAGACTTGTGGCGGATTCATGTCAATGTAGCACTATACCAATACAGTATTAAAAAGTAGAAAAATAAAATAAAAATTTAAAAAAGATAGAAAGTTAATTAATATAAAAATTGTTAAGCCAAATGAGTTATATTTAAATTGAACCTATAGAACTTTACCTCTAATTTCTTTTCATCAGTATGATTCAGAGTATGTCTTTTTATGTAAGGTCCATATATTTCAATTGCCATATTTATATTGCCTTGCTAATTAACATGATGACCAATAACACATTTTGTGTGCATGAAATATCATAATAAACCTTAAATTATATTTATTTATACAACTAAAAACATCACTCTAACATTACTGTTAATGCTTTAACAAAGTGAGCTAAATAATTTGTCATCAAAAGTTTAGAAAACTGACAGTGCTTATAAAAATGGTTAAAAGGAATTTAGAATGCAGTTGAATCACATAAAATATGTGATTTTAAAATATTTGTATTTACTCTTTAGCAACACAATTTCCCTTTGTGTGTTCAGTCATGTCTGACGCTTTTGTGACCCCATAGAAATGCAGACCACCAGGCTCCTCTGTCTGTGGGATTTTCCTGTTGGATTGCCATGCCCTCCTCCAGGGAATCTCTCCTACCCAGGGATAAAACTTTCATCTCCTTTGTCTCTTGCATTGGCAGGCAGATTCTTTACCACTTGACCACCTGCGAGGCCTGATTTCCCTTTGACTTTCATTTGAAAGCTACCTACATAGTTGTAATTGTACACATGTCAGATTTAGAGAAGACAGTAGTAATTACTTCAGTTTTCCACTCTGGGATGCCATGCTAAATGAGTTTCACATTTCTTTTCTTTATTAGGGTAATATATCTATTGTTTTATTTTGACAGCTATAGACAAATCCACATTTGATTAAGTCCTATGTATAATATCATCCACTGAGCCAAGCATAAAGATTTTTAATTACAAAGTTAGGACATTTCAAATTTTGGATTATAAATTAATCATTCAGGGAAGATGTTCACGTCATCTCATGTTAATTTTATACCCTGACATTTATTCATGGTTTCTTTACAGAGAAGCCTGGTGGGCTACCAGTCCATGGGGTCACAAAGAGTTGGATATGACTGAGTGACTAACACTTACATTCTTATATAGTATTTCTTCTCAAATTTTCAGAGGAGAAATAAGATGAACTCTTTCCTATCTTGTCTCAGCATTGAGTAGTAAGAACCAGAGGAGAGAAAGGTCCTGATGATAGTCAGAATGAATGCTCAGTCTGATGCTTCGTAAGCCACTGAACTGGCTTAATCACTTTGTGCTTCTAAGATATAGAAGTCGAAGAGATAAAAGGATGTTTTTTCCTCTTCTGTAATTCATAACACATTTGGACTGTGATCATTGCAATACACTCTGAAGAAAAAATTAAGGTGGTGCCAAGAAAATAAAATGACAGACTAACATTCTTTATAGAAAAACACATACCATTATTCTAAAAGTAGTTAAATTAAATAGAGAAATATGCCAGCTATGAATAATAAGCAATATTTCACTTTGCATTTTGCCTCCCAGTTTTTCTATAAAATGGAGACTATTGAAAAAGGCACAATATTCTAGTCAAAGTAGGCCTTCTTTCATATATAAACAGCTCATATATCTCAACATCAAAAAAAAAAATACAAATGGGCAGAAGAATTGAGTAGACATTTTCCCAACAGGAACATGAAAAGATGCTCAATATCACTAATTATCAGGAAAATGCAAATCAAATCCTCAGTGAGATATCATCTCATACCTGTCAGAAAGGCTATCATCAAAAAGAGTGCAGATAATAAATGTTGAGGAGGATACGAAAAAAAAGGGAACACTTATACACTGTTGGTGACAATGTAAATTGGTGCAGCCATTATGGAAAACAGTACAGAGATTGCTCAAAAAATTAAAAATTCAACTACCATATGACCCAGAAATTCCACTTGTGATTATATATTTGGGAAAACAAAACAAAACAAAACAAAATCATTAGTTTGAAAAGATGCATGCATCCTCATTTTCATAGTGGTTATTTATGATAGCCAAGATATGTTTAGCATGAGATGAATAAATAAAAAGATGTTATACACACACAGACACATGCATGCATGCACACACACGTGAAATATTACTCAGCTATAAAGAAGAATGAATAATGCCATTTGCAAAAACATGAGTGGATTCAGAGATTACCATATCAATTGAAGTAAGTCAAACTGAGAAAGACATATACTATATGCTATTACTGATATGTGGAATCTAAAGAATTAAAACAAATGAATATAACAAAGCAGAAACAGACTCTCAGATTTAGACAAATCAGTAGTTACCAGTAGGGAGACAAGAGGGATGATGGGGATGGGTTATACAGGGGTAAGAGATTTAAAAGGGAGTGTTATTATGAAATTATGTGAAATCATGTATTAAACTTTGAAAATCGTGAAGCACTGTAGAATTTATAGAATTTTCCATTCAACTGGCTTCTCTGATAGCTCAGTTGGTAAAGAACCTGCCTACAATGCAGGAGACCCCAGTTCAAATCCTGGGTCAGGAAGATCTGCTGGAGAAGGGATAAGCTACCCATTCCAGTATTCTTGGGCTTCCCTTGTGGCTCAGCTGGTAAAGAATCTTCCTGCAATGTGAGAGACCTGGGTTCAATCCCTGTATTGGGAAGATCTCCTGGAGAAGGGAAAGGCTACTCACTCCTGTATTCTGGCCTGGAGAATTCCATGGATGGTAGAGTTCATGAGGTGGCAAAGAGTCGGGCATGACTGAGTGACTTTTACTTCCATTCAATTAATAAAATAAGGTAGCAAAAAGTGTTTTTAAGAGCAGTTGTAGATTTACAAAAAAACTGTGAGATAATGTAGTTAGATTCCATTGTATGTTGATAACAATATCATAACTATCTTATTGTATGCAGAGTTTTAAAAAAATCTTTCAGTGGTTGTTTCTGCTTTCATGAAAATGAGAATACTTAGAGCAATTAGTGAAGTGAAATGATTAATTGGATTGGAGGTTGTGGAAAATAATGCAGTCTTGCAGAAAAGAAAATACAGATTTATTTAGATGTTTAAAAGAATGAGTATATCTTTAAAATGAAAGTAGGTTGAATGAAGAAGATTTCTGTTTTCTGAATTTTAGTCTTTGAGAAGATACATATTAAATGGGAAGCCAGAAACTATTTACTAGAAAAATATATTTTATGAAGATTGTAGTCTCTTATCAAATATCCCTTAGCATTTCAGAGAGATTTTGAAAAATGTTGGCCTTTTGGGCCTACTAAAGGTATGGCATTTCATATTCTGCAAAGTAATATTGGCCTTAAATTGCACCATTTATTTTGTCCTTGTTAAATGTCACAGTTGTCATTTCCCTTGAGTTATCAGTTTTATCACCTAAAAAGTTCTTTTTAGGAAAAACTGGTGGATATCATAATGGACCAAAATAGGAACTGATTTAGTCTGAGGTCTGGACACTAGTAACCGGAGACCAATAAATTATCTTGATCACTGAAAGAGCTATTTAAACCTAGGATTCTGGACTTGTAAAAGTACTGATCCCATTAAATTAAAACACACCTTGAAACAAACAAAGAAGCAGACTTTTTGGTTTATCACAGAGGCCAAAAGCACACCAAAGAAATTTTCTATAAATCGCCATGTTTATTGACATTTCTTGTGCATTTAAAGGTTCATAAAATCAAATTATTCTACAGGAATAAAAGGATAATTATTCTCTAAAAGCAGCATTAATGCCTCTCAGTGATGACCATAAACACCTACAACAAAATGGAAGTCATTTGGTGTGGTGTGTAGAACCAACTCAGCAGTCACAGGTTAATTATGTATTAGATTTTTTACATCTTCATTCTGTCAACCCAAGCTCTGTTGTCTGAGTTCAGATCCCTTACATTTTATTATGTAAATGAATTTATGGGATCCTTTTTCACAGTGATTTTTGAGAAAAGTGTGAATAAAAATATTTGGCCCTGAGGGGAGAAGTAGGAAGGAAATACATAGGACTGAGGTGTGGACAGAAATGGAGAACACACAGAGAGGAGGCTGGAAATCAAAATCCAGTATGTTCATAATTTTTCATGGAGATTCCAAAGGAAACATTTAAAAAATGAAGATCATGGCATCCAGCCCCATCAGTTTATGGCAAATAGATGGGGAAAAAATGGAATCAATGACAGACCTTAGTTTCTTGGGCTCCAAAATAACTGTGGATGGTGACTTCAGCCAGGAAATCAAAAGACACTTTTGCTCCCTGAAGAAAAGCTATGACACACTTAGAAGTGTATTAAAAAGCAGAGACATCACTTTGCTGATAAGGTCCATCTAGTCAAAGCTGTGGTTTTTCCAGTAGTCATGTATAGATGTGAGAGTAGAACCATACAGAAGGCTGAGTGACAAAAAAGATTTGATGCTTTTGAACTGTGGTGTTGGAGAAGACTCTTGAGAGTGCCTTGACTGCAAGGAGATCAAGCCAGTCTATCCTAAAGGAAATCAGTCCTGAATATTCATTGGAAGGACTGATGTTGAAGCTGAAACTCCAATACTTTGGCCACCTGGTGAGAAGAGCTGACTCACTGAAAAAGACCCTGATGCTGGGAAAGATTGAGGGCAGGAGGAGAATGGGATGACACAGGATGAGTTGATTGGATGGCATCACTGACTCAATGGGATGAGTTTGTGCAAACTCCAGGAGATGGTGAAGGACAGGGAAGCCTGGCGTGCTGCAGTCCATGGGATCGCAAAGAGACATACCTGGCTGAGCACTGAACAACAACAACCAAAGGAAAATAATGAGTATAAGGAAAAGAAAAAAAATCAATACAGACTGAGACAGTTTTCCATATTAAACCTAGAATAAATGATCAAATTGCCTAGGAAATGGGTGAAAAGTGGTATATTACTCGTGGATGATATGGCATTGGACCACATGGGTCTGCCAAAGGATTCCAGAAGCAGAGTTTGACTCTGAGAAGTACTGATATGAAAGATGTGAGATCAGAACCCTCAGCTGACCATGCCTTAATCTAAAGTTGAGTGAAATCCTAGCATGGAAATGGAGAGGGCCTGGGTGTGCTCTGTATCCAACTTTTTGTGACACCATGGACTGCAGCCAGAGTTTCCTCTGTCTCTGAAATATTCCAGGCAAGAAAATGAAGTGGGTTGCCATTTTCTACTCCAGGGTATCTTCTGTCCCTGAAATATTCCAGGCAAGAAAATGAAGTGGGTTGCCACTTTCTACCCCAGGGTATCTCCCAGACCCAGGAACAGAACTCCTACCTCTTGTGTCTCCTGCATTGGCAGGTGATTCTTTGCCATTGAGCCGCTGGGGAGAGGAACTATATGCCACTGATCCAGTCAACAGGTTGGCGGAACCAGGAGTTAGATGGGAAAACGACACCCAGTGTTCCTAGGAGCCGAGGAGACTAAAGGTACTCATTGGATCCCACCAGACACCCTGAAATGGAACCAGAAGTCAGCTCACATCTCATCATACATAAACTAGAAGGTAACTCTTAAAGTAACTTTAGGCAGTGCTTGGTGTTTCCGACCCTGGCAATGTGTGCTAAGGCCAGTTGTGGAAGCTTTTATTTGCTTGTGGCTGGCAGGTAAAGAAAAGGCAAAGACTGAGAAAATATCTGAATTCTAGGAGTATCTATCCTTCGCTTCTGTGAAACTACTAATCCTTCAGAGTTTGCAGAACCCTCCGTATAGTATGCAGGATGTAGAGAAATGAGCAATTGCACTAGTTCAGAGAACATCTGAAAAGAAATGGCTTAAATTTAAGTGGAAAATAATCTAAGGATGGTCATCAGAAAACCAACTAATAAAAGAATGATTACAGCTATAGAAAATAGGCTGAATACAAACCATTTCATTTACAGAGGTATTTTAAAATATATATATAATAGCAGACTTTTTTCATTTTTTCAAGTACTCACAAAAAATATTTTTCTCCATTTAAGGGATAAGTGAAGAGAGAAGAAAAGTGAAGGAGATTAAAAAGTACAAATTTCCAGTTGCAAAATAAGAGTCTTGGGTACTAAATGTACAGTGTAGGAATGTAGTCAATAATTATGTAATCTTCATACAGTGACAAGTGGTAATGAGACATCATGGTGATCATTTTATTTTAAATGTGTAAAAATATCAGCAAATTTATACAATTTATAAAAAATCACTGTTGTATAACAGGAACTAACAGTGCTGTAGATTAATTATACTTAGAAAAGAAACAAACAAACTCATAGAAAAAGAAATCAGATTTGTTGTTTAAAAAGTTGGGAGTGGGATGGGGGAAGGGAAATTGGATGAAGGTAGCCAAAAGATACACAATTCCCAGTTTTAAGTACTAAGGATGGAATGTACAACGCAATAAATATAATTTACACTGCTGAATGTTATATATGAAAGTTGCTAATAGAGTAAATTCTGACTTCTCATCACAAGGTAAAATATTTTCTCTATTTCTTAATTTCGTGTCTATATGAGGTGATTGAGTTCACTAAACTTATTATTGTAAACACTTCATGATGCATGTAAGTCAAGTCGTTATACTGCACACCTTAAACTTATATAGTTCTGTATGCCAATTATATCTCAATAAAACTTGAAGAAATAAATATGAGAAAATGCATTTCTTCTACTCAGGCTGTTGACATATGTTAAATATTTTTTAGCAAAATTAAAAATTATATACATTTGGGAAAATTCACACATCTTGAAGATAAAGTTATTCCAGTAACAAATTTTAAATTAGAGAAAAATGAAGAATTTTAATTAAAAATATAAAAATCATAAAACTAAATTACAGAGTTCATGCATTAATATGAAAAAGAGGATTGGGAATTTGTTGACTCTTTAGAATAATTTCTGAATGTTCTGAAGAGCATAGAGTAAAACCAAAAATACTCAGAATTTGGAATTGGGCATCAATATGACTTTTGCTAAATTGCTTATTATTTGATCACTCACTATTTTCTTCAGTGTAAATGAGGAAAATATCTAAGTATTTGAATATAAAAGAGATAATAGAATGCACACTAGGAGCCACACCTTAAGCTATATTCATAAGTATAACCAGGCTGCTTTTTCTACAGCAGCTGGATAGGCCCTCTCGCTTCACTATAAGTGTAATTGCATAAGGACATTCCTAGGGTAGATATCATCCTGTAGGAAAAGAAAGGCATGCAGATTTTGGTCTACTTATAATGCTTGACTGGTTGAGGAACAGCAGAAATGAAGACTACACCGGAAGTTAGCTGTGTGTGCATGTTAAGTCACTTCACTTGTGTCCAGCTTTTTGAGACACTGTGGGCCATAGTCCTCCAGGTCCTTTGCCATGGGATTCTACAGGCTAGAATCTAGAGTGGGTTGCCATGCCTCCTCCAGAGGAGCTTCCTGATGCAGGAATCGAACCCACATCTCTTATATCTCCTGCACTGGCAGGCCGGTTCTTTACCACAAGCACCACCTGTATCTCTTCCTAAACCATAACATGAGTTGTTTCCTGCATGCTCTAAGCATCCCAGAGAAGACAACCAGCTTAGATTTATCTGTTGAAAAGAAATTCCCCTAAAAAATTTTCTAGAATGATGTCATGACTTAAGCAAAGAGGGGATGGAGAAGAAGCAAGAGAGAGCAATAAATGGGACACTAGAACTAATGGGAGAAAGAGGTAGAACTCAGAGTCTGTGGTAATCAAACTGTGGTTGAAGATGCCAAGAAATGAAGCTTTGAGGACTCTGCAATAGACCCTGTAGTAGAGACTGTGCATCAGTATAACTTGTACTGTAGAGACGATAAAGCCCAAAATTGCATTTTCTAGTTGTTGTTCAGGAATTAAGTCACGTCCCACTCTTTGTGACCCAATGGATTGCAGCACGCCAGGCTTCCCTGTCCTTCACCATCTCCCAGAGTTTTTCTCAGACTCATGTCCATTGAGTTGGCGATGCCATCCAACCATCTCACTTGCTGTTGTCCCCTCTCCTCCTGCCTTCAATCTTTCCCAGCATCAGGGTCCTTTCCAATCAGTGGGCTCTTCACATCAGTGACCAAAGTTCTGGATCTTCAGCTTCAGCGTCAGTCTTTCCAATGAATACTCAGGGTTGATTTCCTTTAGTATTAACTGATTTGATCTCCTTGCAGTCCAAGAGACTCTCAAGAATCTTCTCCAGCACCACAGTTTGAAAGCATCAGTTCTTCATCATTCAGCCTTCCTTATGGTCCAACTCTCACACCCATACACGATAATAGAAGAATCATAGCTTTGACTATATGGGCCTCTGTCAGCGAAGATAGGTCTCTGTGTTTTAATAGGCTGTCTAGATTTGCCATAGCTTTTCTTCCAATGTCATAGCCTTTTCTAGACTCCCTTGCAATTTGATTGCGGTAAAAATTTGATTTGGCAAGCCAGATGTATATGTGTGGAATAGCAAAGGTGGGCACAAGGTGGAGTTCAAACTTCTCTTGGTTCTGCAATTCCTATTGACAGACAGGGTCACATAAGCCATTGCTTTTATTTGTTAATATTAGCAAAGTATTGTCACTAAGCTAGGATGTCAAGAAGGAAGACATGAAGCATCTACTTCACTGATGTCACACATTGTTTGGAGGATATACAGTTTCCTAGGTATGATATGCTTTTGATATTATGATTCCTGATTCAAGTCACAGCAACACCACCTTCCTCAAAATTACAGATAAGGCTGTGACAATTCGATGTCCTACTTTTGTGAAGTACAACTTTAGGAGACATTCCTAAGAGGTAATTTAAGAGTTAGGGAGTCTGGTATGGACATGTACACATTGCTATATTTAAGATGGATAACCAACAAGGACCTACTGTACAGCACAGGGAACTCTGCTCAATGTTACGTGGAAGTGTGGACGGGAGGGGAGCTTAAGGGGAGAACAGGTACATGGATAGGCATGGCTGCGTCCCTTCACTGTTCATATCACCTGAAACTATCACATCTTTAACCAGCTATACCTCAATACAGAATAAAAAAAAAATTTTTTTTAAAAAGCTTATGTCTTTTACTCCCCTAACCCTTCTAAAACATTTGATACCAGAAGCTGTCACAGGCAGCAAGCACTGAGAGACAGGGCGGTTTGAGTTTGGTCATCCTCCTGACAGTTTGAAGACACTGATACCCTCATGACCACTAGGAAATGGAGACTGGCATTTTTATAGTCCATTATGGCAAAAGGTTATTCTAAGTAGCCCTTGTTCTTATTAATAAAATACCTACTGAAGATCCATTTTTGACAGACTAACGGTCTGCTGCAATAGATGACCATGGTAAAGAAGTATAAAAGTATAATAATCATGCGACTTCTAACTGTGCCGGAGAATTTAAAAATACCAGGTTCAGGGCATAGTCAAAAAGCTGAGGTTTCTGGGACTGTCTTTATTCTTATCTATGATCATGTGAGTCGCTGGATTAATTCAGATGTGCCTTATCTTTAATGTGAGAAACAGTCCTTTATTTGGGAAAGAGAGGGGCACAATATCACTCATGTGATATGCCTCAACATAGTGAAATATCAAACAAATCCAAAGTAGGAACACGCTGCAAAATAACTAACCTTCACTCCTCTAAAATATCAAATTCCTTAAAGACTATAACTGACAAACTGCTTTTAGTTTAAGGGGGCCATAGAGATATGAAAACTAAATGCAGTGTGTTATCCTGAGTAGACCATGGATCAAGATAGATAATAATGCTATACATAAAGAGCATTATTGGGAAAACTGGAAAGGTGTTAGTGTCTGTGAATCAAATAATGGTATTAGATTAAATTTTATAAACTTGTAAATATTTTTACATTTACTAATTATATTTAGATTAAATTAAGTTAAGTAATCTTATTTTGACAATTGTACTAGAGTCATGTATGACACTGTGCTTATTGTTAGATAACATATACTGAGTACTTAGGAATAAGGTGGCATGCATATTTTCAATTTATTCTAAATTTGCTCAGAAATTTTATATATATATGTGCATATATATGTGTACGCTCAGTTTTGAATGGCAATATAAAAAAGATAAACCTAGTAATGATTTGTTTTTGATTCATAGAGCTTATTTTTATTACACATTTATGTTATTTTAAATAAATAGTTATGTGATGCTTTTGTCTATTTAGGTATTCAAAAGCCCACAATACAACATCTAGTATCAATAAAATTGACTATTATGATGTTCAATGAAAAAATTAATACACAATATTTAAAATTAACCAATATAAGAAGGTATACTTTGGACTGAATAATTTTATTAATATTCCTAAGCAGTACAATAAGAATATACAAATGTTTAAAATATTAAATAACCATGCCACAAATTAATAAAAGAAGAAAATAGGGAATATAAATTTTAAAAATTTCACAGTATTCCACTAGAAAAAATATTTATTAAACTTAATTTTCACTTCAATTCAGTTCAGTTCAGTCGCTCAGTCATGTCTGACTCTTTGCAACCCCATGAATTGCAGCAAACCAGGCCTCCCTGTCCATCACCAACTCCTGGAGTTCACGCAAACTCATGTCCATCGAGTCGGTGATGCCATCCAGACATCTATCCTCCGTTGTCCCCTTTTCCTCCTGCCCCCAATCCCTCCCAGCATCAGAGTCTTTTCCAATGAGTCAACTCTTCGCATGAAGTGGCCAAAGTACTGGAGTTTCAGCTTTAGCATCATTCCTTCCAAAGAAATCCCAGGATTGATCTCCTTCAGAATGGACTGGTTGGATCTCCTTGCAGTCCATGGGACTCTCAAGAGTCTTCTCCAACACCACAGTTCAAAAGCATCAGTTCTTAGGTGCTCAGCTTTCTTCACAGTCCAACTCTCACATCCATGCATGACCACAGGAAAAACCATAGCCTTGACTAGATGGACCTTTGTTGGCAAAGTAGTGTCTCTGCTTTTCAATATGCTATCTAGGATGGTCATAACTTTCCTTCCAAGGAGTAAGCATCTTTTAATTTCATGGCTGCAGTCACCATCTGCAGTGATTTTGGAGTCCCCAAAAATAAAGTCTGACACTGTTTCTACTGTTTCCCCATCTATTTCCCATGAAGTGATGGGACCAGATTCCAGTATTTGACAAACTATACTGAGACATTGAAACTTTTATTAATCCACAGTTTTATGTTTACTTCACATGTGATAAAATATCTTACATCATATTATTTCATTAAAAATATGTGTAAAAAACACTTGTAATTATACTATCATGGTTAGAGTACATCATTAGTAAACATATTAAGTACATAGTTGTGAAATAGTGAATATATAGTATATAAATATGCTTACCATATTTTAGAAATATGGAAAGTTGTGTTCTATTAGCTTAAAGTGTTTTGAGTAAAAGAATCAACTGTGCAAAATGCTGAGGATGATTATTGCCATAGGACCAAAGATAATGCTTTGTGTAAAATCATTGTGTCTTAGAATAATGCCTTCTTATTAATTTTCTAATTAACAATCATATGAAGTTAGAAATATGGGAAATAAACAGTATGAAGAAATCAAATTGGAAATAATTTTATGCATTTGACTTCTAAATATTATCAAACAATTTTCCACATTTTAATGTGATTTAATTTTCTTTTTCTATGCCACAAGCTTCAATGTCTCTTTGAAAAAAAAAATGTACTCAAGCAAAAATATTGTCCCAAATCTCTAAAAAGTAACTGGTTAGCAAATTAAATTTTCATGCTTTTTGATACTCAAATAAGATAACCTAAAATGAAAAGAAACTTTAGTCTTCCTCATTATTTAAAAAATAATATGTAGTTTTGCACATTATGAATAAAGTTTGTACATTGGTATTTTTAAGGAAAAACAATTCAGTAAATAGAATTTTTCCAATGTATTGTCTATTAAAATTATTATTTTTGATATAAATTTATTTATTTTAATTGGAGGTTAATTACTTCACAATATTGTATTGGCTTTGCCATACATCAACATGAATCCACCACGGGTATACACGTGTTCCCCATCCTGAACCCCCCTTCCTCTTCCTTCTCCATAACATCCCTTCTATTAAAAATTATTAAAGATAATAAAGATGGTTGTCTGTAGGATGTAATGTATTAGAGAAACATAAAATCATGTAATAATGAATTTGTAGTCTTTCATTCCAGTGAGTCAGGTCTTAAAGTTCTAAAAAGAAATGTCAAAGTTTAAGAAAACAGACACACACTGTTTTATTTTCCAATACTGAGTATATCTGAACCAGATCCCTTTCTTCTTACTCACTCTCCTTCTAAATGTCATTTTAAATAAAGTAGCACACACATTTACTCGCCTTGTTCCACCTCCCTTTTTGAATTTCAGCTATAAAATATGTCATTTTCTGAAAAATATTTTCCCCATAGATAAATCTTCTTGAATGGGTCCTTCATTATTTCAAAAGGGCAAATATATTAGCCTGAGCCTTATCATTTACAACTTTATTATTCATTTCAGAATGTCCTGAAAATGTGGTGACAAAAATAACAATTTCTTAAGAAATACTGGGAAAAGTTTCAAGGGAATTTTATGTTTCCTTTTACACAAATAATATCCGTAGGATTTTTTAATGATGAAAGTCTGATGATTAAATATACTGCAGTCAAAAAAAAAAAATGTTCCTGTACCTCAGATTCAAAAAGACTTTTAGAATTAGGAATGCTATATAGATTTTTATAATTAAAATAAGGTCACTTCATTGTTGATTTTCCATAGCTGTTAAGGTTGTATGCATATATGTATAGATATGAGTACCTAAATGACTACCTACACATATATATGTGAATGTACAAGTGTATGCATATACATATGTATCTGTGTTTTGTGTGTGTCCGTGTCTAGCCAACAAAAGAAATTTGCTTTTTTCTGAAAACAGAGTAGCTACTTCATCTTTTAGAAAGTTCACTTCCTTTTCTTGGAAGGCCCTTCTCTATCATTCTCCATCCAAGGAAACACAGTATAGCTGTGCTCCTAACCTAATAATACCATGCAGCATGCAGTAGAGCTTTTTTTTCTTTTTTTTGGTGGGAGTGAGATGGGGAGGGGAGAACACGGCAACCCATTCCAGTAGTCTTGCTGGAGAATCCCCTTGGATGGGGGAAGCCTGATGAGCTGCAGTCCATGGGGTTGCAGAGAGTCGGACACGACTGAGTGACTAAGCACAGCACAGCACAGAGCTGTTTTTACCTATCTTATCTTAATGCCTTATGTTGGTTCCTAGAAGATACAAGCTTGATTTTTTCCATCTTATTTACTTCAGTGTCTCATAATTGGTAGCTGCTGAAAAGCTATTTACAATATGGTTGAGCAATATGGTTGATGCTCATTTCATCCAAAGTGCCTTATTTTTTATCATCTCGACTTGATAACAGGCTTGTAGGTTGTTTGATAAAATGTTCTCACAGATGTTGGGAGGCATGTGCTCTGTAAACCCCCATGTAAGGGAGATCTATAAATATTTTTCATTTATTCCACTGATTTTGTAGCTTAGTTAAGGAAGCATATAATATAGCTTCAAGCAATGTGATACACTGGAGCATCATAAGAAGAGTTTGAGCTTCATCTCAGTTTTTTTCATGAGCACAATAAAATAATAATGTCTACCTCACAAGTTTTGCAAAAGAAAAATAAGTGATGCATGTAAAATACTTGGCAAAAAAGAAGTGCATAATAAGGCCATAATAATAATAATAATAATAAAGGAACTTATATTTTAATAAATAAAGAAAGTCTGCTGTATGCAAAAGAACTTGAAAATTGCTTCTGAAACACCCCTTATAGGCAGAGTGACTTTAGGGCTCCTTATTTTTTTCTGGACTGAAGAATTTATGTATTTCATAATTTGTATTTTGCTAATACAGAAATTTGGTTTCCATAGCTTAAAATATCTTGAATATAAGAACAGATTGCTAATGCGGAGAATGATGCTATTGATATAGGGCTGAAGAATATATCTCACATAAAATCATTGTGCCTGAGAATAATTCCTTCCTATTAATTTTCTAAATTTACCACTCTACCAAGGCAGAAACAAGGGGGAAAAAAGAGTATGAAGAAATCAAGATGCAAATCATTTTATGCATTTGCCTTCCAA
This sequence comes from Aepyceros melampus, assembly GCA_006408695.1. NCBI lineage: Eukaryota > Metazoa > Chordata > Mammalia > Artiodactyla > Bovidae > Aepyceros > Aepyceros melampus. Next base: position 91,081 of record SJXQ01001799.1, on the reverse strand, counting down.
GTATTGTAAAAGCATTTATCACTGTCATATAATTATTGATTTATTAATATTGTTCATTGTTACTCTTGAGAAATTTTCTAGTTTGAAAAATGAATTATATTAAGACCCTAATCCAGGGGTGGTCCTAAAATGATGGAGGAATAGGATGGGGAGACCACTTTCTCCTCCACAAATTCATCAAAACATCATTTGAATGCTGAACAACTTCCACAAAACAACTTCTGAATGCTGGCAGAGGACACCAGGCAGCCAGAAAGGCATTCCATTCTCTTTGAAAGGAGGTCACCTCTATCTCCTCCCCGCCTCTTCTCTTCTCTACTTAACTCTGTGAATCTATTTGGGTGTTCCTGGCTGAGAAGAACACTTAAGGAACTGATTACTGGCTAAATTTATCTCTCTCCTTTTGACTACCCCTCTTCTCTTCCTGGTCACCTCTGTCTCCCTTCTCCTCTTCTCTTCTCCATGTAATTCTGTGAACCTCTCTGGGTGTCCCTCACTGTGGAGAATCTTTTCATTATTAACCTAGAGGTTTTATCATCAGGGCTGTATGGATGGAGAGTCTTGAGGCTCCTGTAAGAATAAGACTGAAAGCCAGAGGTAGGAGGTTTAAATACAAAACTTGAAAACACCAGAAAACTCCTGACTCAAAGGAACATTAATTGAGAAGAGCTCATCCAAAAGCCATAGCTACACTGAAACCAAGTTCCATCCAAGAGCCAACACGTTTCAGAGCAAGACATACCAAACTAATTCTCCAGCAACACCAGAACATAATTCTGAGCATTAAAATATAGATGGCCCAAAGTCACACCAAACCCATAGACACTTCAAAGCTCACTATGTGACACTTTATTGCACTCCAGAGAGAAGAGATACAGTTATACCCACCAGAACACAGACACAAGCTTCCCTAACCAGGAAACCTTGACAAGCCAGTTGTCTAACCCCACCCACAGGGAGAAACCTCCGTGATAAAAAGGAACTACACATTTTCAGCATACAGAAAGGCCATCCCAAACACAGCAATCTAAACAAAATGAAAAGGCAGAGAAATATCCAGCAGGTAAAAGAACATGATAAATGTCCACCAAACCAAACAAAAGAGGAGGAGCTAGGGAGTCTACCTGAAAAAGAATTCAAAATAATGATAGCAAAGATGATCCAAAATCTTGAAAACAAAATGGAGTTTCAGATAAATAGACTGGATACAAGGATTCAGAAGATGCAATAAATGTTTAATAGGACCTAAAGAAATAAAAAAGAGTCAATTGATAATGAATAATGCAATAACTGAGATCAAAAGCACTCTGGAGGGTACCAACAGTAGAATAACTGAGGCAGAGGATAAGATAAGTGAGGTGGAAGATAGAATGGTGGAAATAAATGAAGCAGAGTGGAAAAAAGAAAAAAGAACTACAAGAAATGAGGGCAACCTCAGAGACCTCTGGGACAATGTTAAATGTCCTAACATTCGAATCATAGGAGTCCCAGAAGAAGAAGAAGATAAAAAGTGAGGCCTTGAGAAAATACTTGAGGAGATAATAGTTGAAAACGTCCCTAAAATGGGGACAGACATAGCGCCCAAGTCCAAGAAACCCAGAGATTCCCAAACAGGATAAACCCAAGGCAAAACACCCCAAGACACATATTAATCAAATTAACAAAGATCAAACACAAACAGAAAATATTAAAGACAGCAAGGGAAAAGCAACAAATAACACACAAGGGGATTCCCATAAGGATAACAGCTGATCTTTCAATAGAAACTTGTCAGGCCAGAAGGGAATGGCAAGACATACTTAAAGTGATGAAAGAGAAAAACCTACAGCCAAGATTAATGTACCCAGCAAGGATCTCATTCAAATATGAAGGAGCAATCAAAAGCTTTACAGACAAGCAAAAGCTAAGAGAATTCAGCATCATCAAACTAGCTCTTCAACAAATGCTAAAAGATCTTCTCTAGACATGAAACACAGAAAAGGTTTAGAAACTCAAACCCAAAACAATAAATTAAATGGCATCAGGATCATACTTATCAATAATTACCTTAAATGTAAATGGGTTGAATGCTCCAACCAAAAGACAAACACTGGATGAAAGGAAACAAAAACAAGACCCCAAGATATGTTGTCCACAAGAGACCTAACTCAAACCAAGGGACACATGCAGACTGAAAGTAAAGGACTAGAAAAAGATATTTCATGCAAATGGAGACCAAAAGAAAGCAAGAGTAGCAATACTCATATCAGATAACATAGACTTTAAAACAAAGGCTGTGAAAAGAGACAAAGAAGGCCACTACATAATGATCAAAGGATCAATCAAGAAGAAGATATGTTATAAATATATATGTACCCAACATAGGAGCACAGCAATATGTAAGGCAAATGCTAACAAGTATGAAAGGGGAAATTAACAATAACACAATAATAGTGGGAGACTTTAATACTTCACTTGCACCTATGGATAGATCAACTAAACAGAAAATTAGCAAGGAAACACAAACTTTAAATGATACAATGGACCAGTTAGACTTAATTGATATCTGTAGGACATTTCACCTCAAAACAATGAATTTCACCTTTTCCTCAAGTGCACATGACCTTCTCTAAGATAGATCATATTCTGGGCCATAAATCTAGCCTTGGTAAATTCAAAATAATTGAAATCATTTTAAGTATCGTTTCTGATCACAATGCAGTAAGATTAGATGTCAACTACAGGAAAAAAAACAAGACTATTAAAAATACAAACATAAGGAGGTTAAACAACACGCTTCTGAATAACCAACAAATCACAGAAGAAATAAAAAAATAAATCAACATGAATAGAAATGAATGAAAATGAAAATACAACAACCCAAAACCTATGGGATTCAGTAAAAGCAATGCTAAGGGGAAGGTTCATAGCAATACAAGCTAACCTTAAGAAACAAGAGAAAAAATCAAACAAATAACCTAACTTTACACCTAAAGCAACTAGAGAAAAAAAAAAAAGAACTGGAGAACCCCACGATTACTACAAGGAAAGACATCATAAAAATTAGGGCAGAAATAAATGAAAAAGAAACAAAGGAGACATAGCAAAAATCAGCAAAGCTAAAAGCTGGTTCTTTGAGGAGACAGATACAATAGACAAACTATTAGCCAGACTCATCAAGAAACAAAGGGAGAAGAATCAAATCAACAAAATTAGAAATAAAAATGGAAAAATCACAACAGACAACACAGAAATACAAAGAATCATAAGAGACTACTATCAACAACTATATGCCAATAAAATGGACAACATGGAAGAAATGAACAAATTCTTAAAAAAGTATAACCTTCCAAAACTGAACCAGTAAGAAATAGAAAATCTGAACAGACCCATCACAAGCATGGAAATTGAAATTTTCCATGGTAATGAAAAAAAAAATTCCAACAAACAAAAGCCCAGGTCCACTTGGCTTCACAGATGAATTCTGCCAAAAATTTAGAGAAGAGCTCACACCTATCCTACTCAACATCTTCCAGAAAATTGAAGAGGAAGGTAAACTACCAAAATCATTCTTTAAGGCCACCATCACCCTAATACCAAAACCAGACAAAGATGCCAGAAAAAAGAAAACCACAGGCCAATATACTGATGAACTCTGATGCAAAAATCCTCAACAAAATTCTAGCAAACAGAATCCAACAGCATATTAAAAAGATCATACATCATGACCAAGTGGGCTTTATCCCAAGGATGCAAGGATTCTTCAATATTTGCAAATCCATCAATGTGATACACCACATTAACAAATTAAAAGATTAAAAACCATATGATTGTCTCAATAGATACAGAGAAAGCCTTTGACAAAACTCAACATCCATTTATGATAAAAAACCCTCCAGAAAGTAGGCTAGAAGGAACACACCTCAACATAATAAAAGCTGTATATGACAAACCCACAACAAATATTATCCTCAATGATGAAAAATTGAAAGCATTTCCCCTAGTCAGGAATAAGACAGGGTGCCCACTCTCACCACTAGTATTCAACATAGTTTTGGAAGTTTTAGCCACAGGAATCAAAGAAGAAAAAAGAATAAAAGGAATACAGATTGGGAAAGTAGAAGTAAAACTCTCACTGTTTGCAGATGACATGATCCTCTACATAGAAAACCCTAAAGACACCACCAGAAAGTTACTAGAGCTAATCATTGAGTATATTAAAGTTATAGGATATAAAATCAACACACAGAAATCCCTTGTATTCCTATACAGTAACAATGCAAAGAGTTGACTCATTGGAAAAGATTCTGATGTGGGGAGGGATTGGGGGCAGGAGGAGAAGGGGACGACAGGATGAGATGGCTTGATGGCATCACTGACTTGATGGACATGAGTTTGGGTAAACTCTAGAAGTTGATGATGGACAAGGAGGCCCGGCGTGCTGCAGTTCATGAGGTTGCAAAGAGTCAGACATGACTGAGTGACTGAACTTAACTGGACTGAACTTAACTGAACGTAACAATGAGAAAACAGAAAGAGAAATTAAGGAAACAATTCCATTCACCACTGCAACAAAAAGAATAAAATACTTAGGAATAAATCTACCTAAAGAAATAAAAGACCTATATATAAAAACTATAAAACACTGATGATAGAAACCAAAGATACACAAATAGATGGAGAAATATACCATATTAATGGATCAGAAGAATCAATATAGTGAAAATGAGTATATTACTCAAAGCAATTTATAGATTCAATGCAATCCCTATCAAGCTACCAATAGTATTTTTCAGAGGACTAGAACAAATAATTTCACAATTTGTATGGGAATACAAAAAAAATCTTGAATAGCCAAAGCAATCTTGAGAAAGAATGGAACTGGAGGAATCAATCTGCCTGACTTCAAAGTATACTTACAAAGCTACAGTCATCAAGACTGCATTGTACCAGCACAAAGACAGAAATATAGATCAATGGAACAAAATAGAAAGTCCAGAGATAAATTGATGCACCTATGACATCTTATCTGTGACAAAGGAGGCAAGAGTATACAACGGAGAAAAGACAATCTCTTTAACAAGTGGTGCTGGGAAAATTGGTCAACCACTTGGAAAGAATGAAACTAGAACATTTTCTAACACCATACACAAAAATCAACCCAAAATGAACTAAATTTCTAAACGTAAGACCAGAAACTATAAAACTCCTAGAGGAGAACATAGGCAAAACATTCTCACATAAATCATAGCAGGGTCCTCTATGACACACCTCCCAGACTAATGGAAATTAAAACAAAAATAAACAAGTGGGACCAAATTATACTTAAATGCTTTTGCACAATGAAGGAATGTATAAGCAAGGTGAAAAGACAGCCTTCAGAATGGGAGAAAATAATAGCAAAACTGACAAAGAATTAATCTCAAAAATAAACAAGCAGCTCCTGCAGCTCAATTCCAGGAAAATAAATGACCCAATCAAAACATGGGCAAAGAACTAAACAGATATTTCTCCAAAGAAGACATACAGATGGCTAACAGACACATGAAAAGATGCTCAACGTCACTCATTATCAGAGAAATGCAAATCAAAACCACAATGAGGTGCCAGGGTCCAGCCCTGGTGGATCCAGGGTAATTCGAAGCGAGGACGGAGTCAGTGATTGATTTAGAGAGAGATAAGGAAAGATGTTGTAGATAAGAAAATAGAGGAGAGAAAGTGGCTAATATTCCTTGGTTTACATGGAAAGCCAATAAAACTCCCAGACAAGGAGTTTGCACTGTTCATGGAGGCCACAGGTGCCCTCCCGGTCTCCCGAGGGAGTGAAGACACAGAACGTCTTCCCATTCAGGTCTTAGAAACCCGAGCAGATAAGTGAATGCAGGGAGCCTCTATGCTCCAAGGGATCAGTCTGAAAAATAAGAGAAGTCAGGGAAAAAAAAAAGGCATGGGATAACCAAGCTTCTTCGGTGAGCGAGGCGCATTACTTTATTTTCAGAAAAGGACTTTTACACCTTTCCCACAAATGATGTTGTGTACATTATCTTATGGCCTTGGAGGCCTGTGAAACACTTTATGACCCTCTTTTGATAAAGGCTGTTTAACCAGAAAACTTATTTTCCCTCAAGGTGTTTTTTCTTTATATTTCTAACTATGTCAGCCTCAGAAAGTATCAAACAAAGTTACATTTCTCATGGAGCAAAGGTGCAGTAAGTTACAACAAAGAAAGAACCAATTAGTTCAAAAGTCTGATGTGGTTAATTTCAAGGCTACTATTTTGTTTTCTTACATTCCAGCTATGTTAACTAACACACTCCCAGGTGTACAGCGGATAAGAGATATGGGAACTTAGCAACAAGCATTAGCCCAATATTGAAATCCTACACCAGCACTACTCTAATAATTTTTAACTCTTTGAAAGGCTCTAGGTTTTAGGCTTCCTGCAGAGAAGGCAATGGCACTCCACTCCAGTGCTCTTGCCTGGAAAATCTCATGGACAGAGGAGCCTGGTGGGCTGCAGTCCATGGGGTCGCTAAGAGTCAGACACGACTGAGTGACTTCACTTTCACTTTTCACTTTCATGCACTGGAGAAGGAAATGGCAACCCACTCCAGTGTTCTTGCCTGGAGAATCCCAGGGATGAGGGAGCCTGGTGAGCTGCCGTCTACGGGGTTGCACGGAGTCAGACACGACTGAAGTGACTTAACAGTACAGTAACAGTGCCTCTCACAGTTGAGGGGCTTCAAACAATCACATGCGTAGTTGCAAAAGTCCGGGTAAACCTGTCAGGCACGTTAGAGAGCCATCAGGGAGGTCTGAGCTGAGACACTCCTTTTATATGCAGGTGACTATTAACTGGAGCTCTAAGTTAACTTTTCCCAGAGAAAGGTGGTCGGGGATAGCCCCCATGTAAAGTCAAAAGAATAGATAGAACGCATAATGCAGTAAGGCAGGCAGACTCTGGTTTTGGGGGTAGACGCTCAAGAAAGCCCAGGGGGACCCCTGAGGCTTGATCCTGACTTTGTGTTTTGTCAGGCCCCTTTCCTCATGACCTTTGCCACAGGCGGGATTCCCCATGCTGGCTCCCGGCAATGAGGTACCTTCTCATGCCAGTTAGAATGGCTACAATCAAAAAGTCTAGAAGCAATAAATGCTGGAGAGGGTCTGGAGAAAAGAGAACCCTCTTACACTGTTGGTGGGAATGCAAACTAGTACAGCCACTATGGAGAACAGTGTGGAGATTCCTTAAAAAACTTGAAATAGAACTGCCATCAGTTCAGTTCAGTCACTCAGTCATGTCCGACTCTTTACGACCCCATGAATCACAGCATGCCAGGCCTCCCTGTCCATCACCAACTCCCGGAGTTCACTCAGATTCATGGTCACAGCAAACACCCTCTTCCAACAACACAAGAGAACACTATACACATGGACATCACCAGATGATCAACACCGAAATCAGATTGATTATATTCTTTGCAGCCAAAGATGGAGAAGCTCTATACAGTCAGCAAAAACAAGACCAGGAGCTAACTGTGGCTCAGATCATGAACTCCTTATTACCAAATTCAGACTTAAATTGAAGATAGTAGGGAAAACCGCTAGACCATTCAGGTATGACCTAAATCAAATCCCTATGATTATACAGTGGAAGTGAGAAATAGATTTAAGGGCCTAGATATGATAGAGTGCCTGATAATCTATGGAATGAGGTTCATGACATTGTACAGGAACAGGGATCAAGACCATCTCCATGGCAAAGAAATGCAAAAAAAGCAAAATGGCTGTCTGGGGAAACCTTACAAATAGCTGTGAAAAGAAGAGAAGTGAAAAGCAAAGGAGAAAAGGAAAGATATAGACATCTGAATGCAGAGTTCCAAAGAATAGCAAGAAGAGATAAGAAAGCCTTCTTCAGCGATCAATGCAAAGAAATAGAGGAAAACAACAGAATGGGAAAGAATTGCCATACGACCCAGCAATCCCACTACTGGGCATATACACTGAGGAAAGCAAAATTGAAAGAGACATGTGTACCCCAATGTTCATTGCAGCACTGTTTATAATAGCCACGATATGGAAGCAACCTAGATGTCCATCAGCAGATGAATGGATAAGAAAGCTGTGGTATGTATATACAATGGAATACTACTCAGCCATTAAAAAGAATGACTTTGAATCAGTTCTAATGAGGTGAATGAAACTGAAGCCTATTATACAGAGTGAAGTAATTCAGAAAGAAGAACACCAATACAGTATATTAACTTCTATGTGAAGTACATCATGAGAAACATGCGTATTACCATATGTGAAATAGATCACCAGTCCAGGTCCAATGCATGAGACAGGGTGCTCAGGGATGGTGCACTGGGATGACCCTGAGGGATGGGATGAGGAGGGAGGTGGGAGGAGGGTTCAGGATTGGGGAACAAATGTACACCCATGGCTAATTCATATCAGTGTATGGCAAAAGCCACTACAATATTTAAAGTAATTAGCCTCCAATTAAAATAAATGAATTAATTTTAAAAGAAGACCCTCCCTACTCCTAGTCTTCATGCCTCCTTTATATTTAAAGGTATTTTTAAGCCATTCAAAAATTATAAAACTGGCAAATTTTCCAATAAGCAAAGTGGTCAAGTATTACTGCTTACTTTTATCTTCTCCTTAGGAAAATGTCTTACTGTATTTTAGATATAATTATATTATTCTTTTTTTTCTTTAAAGGTAATCTTTAAAAATGTACATGCCTCTATATTTCATATTGATATCACATAATTTCACAACATAGGTTGCTTACTACAAAACTGAAACTAAAGGGCTTTGTACTTAAAGTTTTCAGGCTTGATTTTTAAGGAAAACTACAAAGTGAATTAACAAACTAAAAAAAAAAGCATAAGTAAACAAACAAGAATATAACTAAATAAGAAATGTCTAAAAAAGAAAACCTACTTAAAAAAATGTCTCTAAAATGATACCTAAGATGAATAGGAATAGAACATGAATAGTAATTATTTTCAATATGAAGTTTGAATGTTTACCAGTTTAGTTCAGTTCAGTTCAGTTCAGTCGCCCAGTCATGTCTGACTAAGACACCATGATCTGCAGCACGTCAGGCTTCCCTGTCCACCACCAATTCCTGGAGTTTAGTCTCATGTCCATCGAGTTGGTGATGCCATACCACCATCTCATCCCCTGTCTTCCACTCCTCCTGCATTCAATATTTCCCAGCATCAGAGTCTTCTCCAATGAGTCAGTTCTTTGCCAACAGGTGGTAAAACTATTGGAGTTTCAGCTTCAGCATCAGTCCTTCCAATGACTATTCAGGACTGATTTCCTTCAGGATTGACTGGTTGGATCTCCTTGCAGTCAAAGAGAATCTCAAGAGCCTTCTCCAACATCACAATTCAAAAGCATCAGTTCTTCAGTGCTCAGCTTTCCTTAGGTCCAACTCTCATATCCATACATGACTACTGGAAAAACCAAAGTTTTGACTAGTTGGACATTTGTTAGCAAAGTAATGTTTCTGGTTCTTAATATGCTATCTAGGTTGGTTATAGCTTTTCTTCCAAGGAGCAAGCATCTTTTAATTCCATGGCTGCAGTCACAATCTGCAGTGATTTTGGAGCCCAAGAAAATAAATTCTGTTTTCATTGTTTTCCCATCTATTTGCGACGAAGTGATGGGATGGGATGCCATGATCTTTGTTTTTTGAATGTTGAGTGTTAAGCCAGTTTTTTCACTCTCCTGTTTCACTTTCATCAAGAGGCTTGTTAGTTTTCTTCATTTTCTGCCATTAGGGTGCTGTCATCTGCATATCTGAGGTTATTGATATTTTTCCTGGCAGTCTTGATTCCAGCTTGGGCTTCATTCAGCCCAGCATTTTGCATCATGTACTCTGCATAGAAGTTAGATAAGCAGGGTGACAATATACAGCCTTGTTGTACTCTTTTCTCAATTTGGAACCAGTCCATTGTTCCATGTCGTGTTCAAATTGTTGCTTCTTGACCTGCATACAGATTTCTCAGGAGGCAGGTCAAGTGGTCTGGTATTCCCAGCTCTTTCAGAATTTTCCTCAGTTTGTTGTCACCCACACAGTCAAAGGTTTGGTGTAGTCAATAAAGCAGAAGTAAATATTTTTTCGAACTCTCTAGCTTTATTGATGATCCAATGGTTGTTGATAATTTGACCTCTGGTTCCTCTGCCTTTTCTAAATCCAGCTTGAACATCTGGAAGTTCATTGTTCATGTACTTTTGAAGCGTGGCTTTGAGAATTTTGAGTATTACTTTGCTAGCGTGTGAGATGAGTGCAATTGTGCAGTAGTTTGAACAGTCTTTGGCATTGCCTTTCTTTGGGATTGGAATGAATACTCACCTTTTCCAGTGCTGGCCACTGCTGAGTTTTCCAAATTTGCTAGCATATTGAGTACAGAACTTTCACAGCATCATCTTTTAGGATTTGAGATAGCTCAACTGGAATTCCATCACCTCCACTAGCTTTGTTCTTATTGATGCTTCCTATGGCCCACTTGACTTCACATTCCAGGATGTCTGGCTCTAGATGAGTGATTGTACCATCATGGTTATCTGGGTCATGAAGATCTTTTTTGCATAGTTCTTCTTTGTATTGTTGCTACCTCTTCTTGATATCTTCTGCTTCTGTTAGGTCCCAACCATTTCTGTCCTTTAGTGAGCCCATCTTTTTATAAAATGTTCCCTTGATATCTCTAATTTTCCTGAAGAGATCTCAAGTCTTTCCCATTCTATTGTTTTCCTCTATTTCTTTGCAGTAATCACTGAGAAGACTTTCTTTTCTTTCCTTGTATTCTTTGGAACTATGCATTCAAAAGTTTATGTCTTTCCTTTCTCCTTTGCTTTTTGCTTACCTTCTTTTCAGAGCTATTTGTAAGGCCTCCTCAGACAGCCATTTTGCCATTTTTATTTCTTTTTCTTGGGGATGGTCTTGATCCCTGTCTCCTGTAGAACATCATGAACCTCTGTCCATAGTTCATCATGCACTCTATCTTGTCATATCTAGTCCCTTAAATCTATTTCTCACTTCCACTGTATAATCATAAGTGATTTGATTTAGGCCATAACTGAATGGTCTAGCGGCTTTCCCCACTTTCTTCAATTTCAATCTGAATTTGGCAATAAGGAGTTCATGATCTGAGCCACAGTCAGATCCCTGTCTTGTTTTTGTTGACTGTATAGAACTTCTCCATCTTTGGCTGCAAAGAATATAATCAATCCTATTTTGGTGTTGACCATCTGGTGATGTCCATGTGCAGAGTCTTCTCTTGCATTGTTGGAAGAGGCTGTTTGCTATGACTAGTGCGTTCTCTTGGCAAAACTCTATTAGACCTTGCCTTGCTTCATTCTGTACTCCAAGGCCAAATTTGCCTGTTACTCCAGGTGTTCTTGACTTCCTACTTTTGCATTCTAGTCCCCTACAATGAAACTTCTTACAAAGATATAAAGGCATATGTTCATACGTTTAACTGATAATTTTTTAAAATATCATGTTTACATGAAAACAGGTATTTATATAAAATAGCCTTGAAAATCTAGAATTCAGTGACTGTACAATTAGTAAGACCCTCTTTGAGAAGTAAATCTGTGTTAATTTAGGAAACTGGCTAGGCTTTATATCATAGTTTGCTTATTTGCTGCTCCTGTAACTCCCAATCAGGGATAACAATATTTGCTCATCTTAATGTGAAAAATCTAGCATCAAGATAAGAGAAATGGAGGTGGCTAATTTCTGCAGGATATTCCTTTGACCTTGATGGTAAAATGTTAATGCCTTATCCCTGGCTATCTTAATACTTGACCTTTATAAAACCATATTGCTTTAATGAAGTCAACAAGAAGGTCAAAGTAATTATTTTCCCTTCTATTTTTCAGTATTCCTCACATTTGGAGTAAAATACCTCTAGTGTGTCCAGAGAAGAAATAATAATATCTGTGAAAATTGAGAAATAGCTCACTTGCTTAATGGTAGACACTTCCGCAACTAAGCACTTTCTTTACACTGCTTGGTTTTTGTTTTTGCTCTAATTGGTTCCATCACTTGACCCCAAATGGATATTTGCTTGGCTAGAAATCATCTTATATTTAAAATGATAATCCTTCACATATTCCCTGGATTAATTAAAAACAAAAATGACTTGGCTACTTACACAGAGCTAATGCATGTGTTTTCTTCCTTTGCCAAGGATGGAGAATGTTGGTAATTTCATAGGATTTTTGAACTTCACAGTAGAGCAAAATCTAAATGGCATTCCTATTGGGAATATGATTGGTCATAGGATGGAAGCAGATAGTAGGAGAGAATTACCAAATGGAGAGCAGAGAGAAGCCAGAGACAACCCAGTTTGTCTGATTGAGACTTTGTGTGTGCTAAGTTGCTTCAGTTGTGTCCAACTCTTTGCAGCCCTGGACTGTAGGCCGACAGGCTCTTCTGTCCAAGGGATACTCCAGGCAAGAGTACTGGAATGAGTTATCATTCGCTTCTCCAGGGGATCTTCTCAACCCAGGGATTGAACCTGCACCTACAGTGTCTCCTGCATTTCAAGCAGGTTCTTTACTGCTAAACCATCAGGGAAGCCTGGACAGATTGTGGTTTTAGTAGTGGAACATTGTTGAATACATGCCTAATAGACATTTGTTCACCTTTTTGGCTCACAGAAACTGTTTAGAATCTGCCAGCTTCTTGAAATAAATTATGATATATGTAAATCATATCTTTCACCCCTCTTTTTCTAAGTCTCAGAATTTAAATTAATACTTGCAATACTTATATTGTGTTTTCCTCACTATTGCTAGATAAATTTTCTTCTTTTATGCTCTTATTTTTGTTTTGTGTGGCTTCCGATGTTGACTTTGTTTTCTTAATAAAATTTTTTTGAAGTCAGTTGGTTCTTTCCAGTTTGACCTTTAGGTTACTACTTTACCAGGATGACTAATTATTGGACTCTCAGCATCAAGAATTTTGATCATGAAACCTTAAAAATTATTCATCTGTTAAGTCTTGACTATCCTTTAAATAGTTCTTTCAAAATTTTTTTCCAAATTATTTTCTTTGCTCTATTAAATTACATATACCCTAAAATATTCCATTGTATTTATGTTTGCTCTGTACCTTGCAGAATCATAAGTTATGGCCTATAAAACACACTAATTTTCATATAAAGAGAGTGGACATAGAATTTAATTTTAATGAAGCTTGATGTAACAAACATTCCACTTTAATGAAACAGCACAAAGCAGCTGGGACCAGCTGTTTCGCATGCTCTTTTACTGTAGTGAAATCTTGCTAGAACCAAATAAAGCAGATACATACTTGAAGGTTTTGATGAACTTTGCAAGTATTCAGATTGTGTCTTTAATACTCCACTTTATATCAGCTAAAAAGAGAAAAAGTTCATTGTCTCTGGAGACTCATTATCTTCCCTTTGAGGTTCTGCCAAAAATTTGGTTATCTGTCAACAGACAGAGGTGATGGTGTACTGGATTAATTTGGTTCTAATGCCATTCCTTCAATATAGATAAATGAAAACTCTATATTTATAACAAAATTATCTTTATTAAAAGATAAAAATATTAAAATACAGTTGTAAATTATACAAAAGGTTATTTTTAAAAACTAGGGCTTTAGATATTAGAGGTTCATCTGATAAAAATCAACAGTTTCAGGAGAAAAACAATTGCATAATGATTAAAGTCCCAGTATAAATCTGTAATGGTAAAATTATGAGCTATATTATTTAATAAAAAGAGCATAAATGGTAATGTGTTCACATAATTTTTGGTAGTATACAGTTTAGGTTAAAAATGTCAAAGTCATAGATTTGTACAGGTGTCAAGTCATACAAACCTTAGGGGACCAAATAAAACCAAATATTTTCCTCTTATTGATCAAGATGTGATCAAAATTATAGATAAAGACTCCTTTTCTAGACTTCACTATGGGCAAAGCATGATTTTTTTATTCACATATATATTCTTGGAGCCTAGTAACTCCACTTTGAAATAAAATTAATCCTGAATCATTTAATATGTGGTTGGTTTGCATAATTCTATATTTAAGCAATGAAAAAGGCACAGGAGGATAAATAAACCTGGGTCATACATTTTAGCATAAAAGTATCACAGGGTGCAAGTGGAATGCATAGGAGGAACTCTTTCTATAAATATTGTTGGATATAATTGAGTGGCTTGAATTTAGCTCCAATAATTATGATGTATCCAACATTGTTGGATACATACATACAGGAAAGGAAGATAAGAGGTTTTTAGGCAAAATGAAGAGCATGAAGTAGGCAATTGTTTAAGAGATAAGAATGTTGTATACAAGAATGTTAAGATTTTAGTTTAGTTTCTATATAAGCAAAATGTTTCATTCTAGAGACTTACTCATTTCTAAAGTAAGCAATTATTTCCAGCATGCCTATTTGTACCAGGTATTATGATAATCTCTAGAAGCACAGTTCTTATTATTAGTGTCATTATGCCTAAAATCTACTAAAGGTGCATCCTATATGAAGGTACATGCAGTTGGTTCCAAAATCTACATAACATTACTAAATATATGAACATCAAACTCCAATTTACTTATAATTCAGAATATAGTAATAATATTAAAAAGTTCAATAAAATGATAAGTATGTGTGTGAACATGTGTGTATCTCTCATGTGCTTGAGCACTTAATAAATAAAAGATTATATGAACACAGAAATTTGTGTTCAATAAGAAGGTGGTGCTAATGGTAAAAATTCTGCCTGCCAATGTGAGACACATGTTTGATACATGTGTCAGGAAGATCCTCTGGAGTAGGAAATGGCACTCCACACCAGTATTTTTATCTGGAAAATTCCATGGGCAGAGAGCCTGGTAGACTACAGTCCATGGGCATGCAAAGAGTTGGGCACAATTGAGCACAAGAAGTTCTTTGAGCTACTGTTCTAGTTCAAATAGTTCTTAGAGTAATAAACACAGTGCCTAATTTATATTCACTTAATGAATGCATGATAAAAGAAACAAGTGAATTGTTGGATACACAAAGAAATCTTTTTCACTACATGTATAATAAACACAAAATAGAAGCGGGGACTTCCTTACTCTGAAATGACACAGTTGCTACTACCAGAATAACCCTCTCACTGACTATAAAAATCTTGAGAAAAAATATTAAAAAATTAACAGTTCATGGCATTTGAAAGAATCCAAGAGAGGTAAGATTTGAGGAAGCAAGAACCTTGAGACAATGGAATGCATTACATTGGTGCCTATTTTGGCCACTTTTTTGCCCTCTAGTTTGTTTTCCAATTTTCTGCATGGGGTATAAAAAGATACAGTCTAGAGTTTGTGACACTCAAGCATGCTTTGAGGGAAAAAACAAAACAGAATTTCAGGTAAAACAATGCAGGGAGGGGCTGATATAATGGGCAAATTTTCCTTTTGAGTAATTTGCTAACTCTGAGACAGGATAAAATGAACATGCTGAAAAGGGGGGAAAAAAAAAGGAGATCTTATAACAGTACCATGAACCAATGACTATAAATGAATCTAAGAGTTACAAAGTAATAGGCTCAGAGTCCTGAGCTCTATTTCCTAGGAAACTAAATAGACTCATCTTGTTTAGGCAAAGCAATAGTGGAAACAAGATGCCTGTAAAAAAAATGCTACATATTATAGTAAAAAGAAAAGAAGGAAATTTTAGAAAAAATAACATGTAAAAATATAAAATAAATACAAAGCTGATAGACTTAAACTCTGCCATATAAATAATCATGTTAAATGCAAATGTAAATTGCCCGATAAAAAGGTAGAGATTCTCAGCATGGATAAAATGTAAGACTCAACTGTACACCATTTATAAGAAATGTATCACAGATAAATTCAAAGAATACTAGAGGTAAAAGGATGGGAATCTTTCATGTCTTTCACACAATGAGAATAAAATAACTTTAAGAGAAAAATGTTGGTGGGAAAGCCAATGGTGGAATAATTATTTACTTATGTAAAAAAATAAAATTAGATTTAAATGTTTTAAACTATAGATCCCCTGAAGGAGGAAATGGCAACCCACTCCAGTATTCTTGAATGGGAAATCCTATGGGCAGAGTTGCCTTGGGGGCTGCAGTCTATGGGGTCTCTAAAGAGTCAGACTTAGCTTATCAACTAGACAAAAACAGCAACAATACTACATATATGATAGACTGTGATAAGTTAAAAGTGAATACTATATCCTTAAAAAAAATAACATATCAAAATGAGTGGTTATGCTTAAAAATACTTCAAAGGAGATAAAATGAAATGAGTTCTAAAATAATTTTAAAAAGATGAAAATAAATAAAGATCACATGGATCCAATAAAAAGTAAGTAGCAAGATGATTTATTTAACCATAAAAAGAAATAAACTTATTGTAAATGGTCTATTTTTCAGATTGAAGAAAAAACAT
The DNA here is from genome assembly GCA_006408695.1 of Aepyceros melampus. NCBI lineage: Eukaryota > Metazoa > Chordata > Mammalia > Artiodactyla > Bovidae > Aepyceros > Aepyceros melampus. The sequence continues at coordinate 74,637 of SJXQ01001799.1, read as the reverse complement.
GAAGCCTCAAATATGTGCTGCTTATCAGATAGTAACTTCAACTAGAAAGTCACAAATGTGTTAAAAGTAAAAGGGCAGAAAACTATATCTCATGATAACACTAATAAAAAGAAGTCTGGAGTGGCTATTTATGTTATAAAAGTTTATTTCAGAATAAAGAATAGCACCAGAAATTTTAAAAATATCATTTCATGATGATAAAGAGTACAACTCATTGAGAGGGCATAACAATCCTACACTGTATGTACCTAACAGCAAAGGTCTTAAATATATGTCTCAATACAATAGAATCTTTCTCTGTGAAGAGAAATAAACATATCTAAAATTATAGACTATGGAAATTAATAAACTATTATGAAAATAATTGATAGAACATAAAAGAAAAACTCTTTAAGAATATAGAAAATGAAGCAATACATTATAAGAAAGGAAAACTACAAGTGAATGTTCTTCCTGGATGAATATTAAAAAGTCTAAACAACAAATCCAACAATATAGAATATTGCATTATGATTGAGTAAAGTTTAGCCAGGAATGTAAGATTAGTTTAACATTCAAAAGTTAGTCATGTGATCTACTATATCAACAAACTAAAAGATAAAAACAATGTAATAATCCCATTAGATTCAGAAAAAGCAAATGGAAGCATCTAACATACATTCAGAATAAAAACTCTAAGGAAGGAGGAAAAATAGGGTAACTCTCTCTACCTCATACATACTTCCTCAAAAACACCTATGGCTAATATTATATAGTGAAACAAGTTGACTTAAAGCTCAACATTCAGAAAACGAAGATCATGGAATCTGGTCCCATTACTTCGTGGGAAATAGATGGGGAAACAGTGGAAACAGTGTCAGACTTTATTTTTGGGGGCTCCAAAATCACTGCAGATGGTGACTGCAGCCATGAAATTAAAAGACGCTTACTCCTTGGAAGAAAAGTTATGATCAACCTAGATAGTATATTCAAAAGCAGAGACATTACTTTGCCGACTAAGGTCCGTCTAGTCAAGGCTATGGTTTTTCCTGTGATTATGTATGGATGTGAGAGTTGGACTGTGAAGAAGGCTGAGCGCCGAAGAATTGATGTTTTTGAACTGTGGTGTTGAAGAAGACTCTTGAGAGTCCCTTGGACTGCAAGGAAATCCAACCAGTCCATTCTGAAGGAGATCAACTCTGGGATTTCTTTGGAAGGAATGATGCTAAAGCTGAAGCTCCAGTACTTTGGTCACCTTATGCGAAGAGTTGACTCATTCGAAAAGACCCTGATGCTGGGAGGGATTGGGGGCAGGAGGAGAAGGGGACGACTGAGGATGAGATGGCTGGATGGCATTCACGGACTCAATGGACACGAGTCTGAGTGAACTCTGGGAGTTGGTGATTGCAAGTAAGCACAGAAAAATCTTCGTTGATTTTAACACTAAATATTAGCAAACATTAGTGAAAATGCAGGCTAAATTTAGGAGGTATTATTACACATCTCCTGGCTACAGTTCAAAAATACTGACCACATTTACTTTGCAAAGATATAGAACAACTGGAATTCTCATACACTGACCTTGGGAATGTAAACTGCAGAATAATTTTATACATCAGAGTGGAAATTTCTAAAAAAAGTTTTTATTAAATCATGATGTGTACCAGTCATTCCATTCTTTGGTATTTACTCAAGGAAAAAGTATGTGTCCATCAAAAGACTTACTCTCTGTTTATAGCAATTTTATTTGCAATAGCCCCAAACTCTAAATAATTCAGATGTTAACCAACAGGTGAATGAACAAAGAAATTGTGGTTTGTCCATACGATGGAATTCTACTCAGCAATATACAAGAGTTGAGATACACACGAAAACATTGATAAATAAGATAATTATACTGGTGAAAAAAGTCAGATGAAAAGAAATACATAGTGTATTATGCCATTTATAAAATTCTAGAATCCAATCTACAGTAATAGAACACAGATTGGTAGTTATGTGGGGACTGAGGTGAGTGCTGGGAAAGGAAGGGAAGGAGAGAGGGATTATGAAGGGACATGAAGAAATTTAGAAGGACGATAGAGGCAGATGATAGATGTCAGTTGAATTTTCCAGGTTCAGTCCAGACATTTCATATAATGGAGATAACCGTGCTTAGAATATTATAGTGAAATTTTTTTACACTAAAATTACAAAGAGGCAAGTGCTGGAATGGGATGTTGCAGAGAGTCAAGAAAGAATTGAATGTATGAATCAATTCAAACAGTATCATAAAAATAAAGAGGCTATGATGAAATAAACAAAAAGGAAAAATATATATAAATATTGCAATAAAAATTGGAAATGCCTTGTTGTCATAGAGTTTTTCTTTCATATTTTCAAACAAACCATTCATAATCATTTTGACAAGTCTTTAATGGTTATGGTGAACTTTCAAATATGTTTTTTGAAAACATTTGATGTTATCCATAAATTTCCCTTTTTTTTTCAGTTTGGGTTAGGGTAAAAAGATGAGTCCATAATAACTCTGTTCAGGTATTTATTTTATATCAATATATTCAATATATTATTAAAAGTTTCAAGTGATATTACAAAGAAAATTTTGAGAAAAATTAATGTTTCCGTAAATCAGTACCAATTTGAAAATTATTGTAAACTTTCTTTAAAGCATTTATATTTATGAATGGAATTTTATTTCCCTTCATTAAAAAATGGGCATGCAATTTTTCAATCTCTAAATAATATTTTAAATAAAGTTCAAAGTTTGCAAAACTTAAAACTCAAGTTAGCTATTAAATTTTTGCTTTTTATACAATTATCTTTAATCAGACTACCATAGAAATAGGTGAAGCATGAATTATTTTTGTTGAGACGTATCTTTATGGTATTAATATTTTTGACTTCTTTAAAATGGTAGTATTAATACCATGGTAAACATTGATTCTCATTCATCTAAATGAAAAATCATTTTATCTCTAAATAGTATTAAAAATAAGTTAAAATCATTGAAAAAAATACAAATACTTCACTTTCCACTTGGTCACTACATTTCCATTAAACCTTTGAACTTACTGTAGTGCTAGTGAACATGAATAATGAATATGTCAAGTTACATGATATGTACCCCAACTTTTAAAATAAAATTTGACTGTATTTATTTAAATTGGTTATACTACATTATAGATTTCCCTTGTTTGAAATAAATGTTATAGCAAAATATATGGTAAACCCATAGGAAATTATTGATGGTTTATGCTCTAGGCAATTGATTTTACAAAAAAAATGATACACAAGAATTTAGCATGCTTAAAACAGTATCTCAAATTTCTCAATAAAGGCTATAAAATTATAATTTATTTTTGATGTTAAAATTTTTATCTTGTTTCTTCATCACAAATGTAACTATTTGCTAAAGCTGTCTATTGCTTCCAAGATGAAATATTGTACTGTCAATAAATGAGAAAAATATGATGTTAGACACAAGCAAGATGAGAAGGGAATGGGAATGAAAAAGAAAAAAATAGTAAAACACCTTAACACATTATAGTATAACCCTGATAATATTTTTTTTTCCTTTTTTGTAATGCACATGTCTGCCTCCAGGTTTGATTGCCTGCCTGGGCATATACTTCATAGAGGCATCCTCTTCAAAGACTGCTATCTCAAATAAACACATTGTCAGCCACAGACCTAGATAAAGAGCTGAGCTGTTTCTACCTGACTGAAGCTTCTTTGTTTTAGAAATCTCAATTGATTTTTATAACTGACCATCCGGGCCACTTGCTTTTTCTTTTCTTGTGCTCTAAATTCTCACTCTTACATTTCCAGTACCAATAAGAATAAGACTGCAAAACCTTAGCCCTCAACCTCCACTCCAAAAAAGGAGAACCTCAGGCCTGCATATGCTCTCTTTTTCTACCTGAGACTCACTATTTGACCCTAGGTGTGCTGTGTAATTTCTGGGTCCTGTAAATCATGTACCTTTATTTTTTCAAAGTTTCCTGAAGGTTAGAGCTGAAGGGCAGCTTGCACTGATAAGAACCAACAGCAGTCACAACATTGCTTATTAGTAGGCAGAGACTAGCACAAAATAATTTTCACAGTTGGTAGGACTGCATGACTGCCCTTGTAATTAACCAACAGGAATGACCTTTTTATCTGCAACTTGGTTATTAGTGACCTAACTCATGTGGCTAACACCATCTGAGAAAGGAGCACTGCTTGAATGGGGGTCTGTTCTCTGAGCATGCTGTGTTTGTACGAACTGTTTCTGTAGTGTATCAGCTGCAACATCCAATCCAAAATGTCACAGCTGCCAGAAGAATCCAGAGATCTTCTCAAAGTAGTGTGATCAATGAGACAGTGACACCACTAATTAGAAAGGCCTTAACTGATTATTAATGTGAATAAAGATCCTCCATGCCTCAAGACCAAGGAGAGCTAAAGAAGGTAGGTTGAATTGCCAGGACAGTGTTACCACCCAAGGAGAAGTTCTGGGCTAAAGGAATAAGGAAAGGATTCCTGTAGGTGAGGAGGGTGCGAGAACTCTGCCTGTGAGTACTGAGTCAGAGGGTATGCCTGAACTCTGCATCCTAATCCACAAGAGGGAAATAGCCTTGCAACCAGAAATCAATGTACTGAAGATTTTTTCATTTGTTTGGAATGGGCTCTGAATTGTTACTCAAGGTTGCCATATGTGTCAAATGACTGGTATCTCTGAAAACACTAAAATTCATGACTTTCTTAAAGATCCATCCAGGCTCTACGCTCATTTCCTTCAAGATATCATAGATCCTGAACCCCCTTAACTTTCCCCTGAGTAGGGAAAAACTAGAAGCACTTATATTATAAAGGCCAAGTTTATTGAGATTGAACTTATTTTTGCAAACAAATTTACCTTGCTTTGATTATCTCTGCTAGAAATGAGGTGAATTAGGGAGAGAAAAAATTTCAGTGGAAAAGTACAGTACTCTCTTGTGGATATCAGACTGTAGACCTATTAATTGCCTTGAGGGTTTTATGTCTGTTAATGGTTTGGAGGCTGAATTCTTCTCATTCTCTCTATGTAGCCAGATATTGGCTACAGCTCTCCAAAATAATGTTTCAAATTTTTTCCTACCCTTCAGGCTTGAAATTACGGAGAACTAAAACTGCCCTTCTCACAAAACCACAAAGGCTAAAGTAGAAAAACCTCATTAAACTTCAAAGAAATTATGACAACTACTCATATATAGACGATCTTCATGCATGTTGCTGTGTGGACCACTCCCAGAGACATTTAATTTGAAAACCAGAAAAGCCTGTGATTGTAATGGCTTCCCCTCACTCCATCTGAAGATGCCTCAAGCCCAGCATCTAGAAATCTTCTTGACTTGATGCCTTCAGAACTCAGAAACTAGGATTATAATCTGACCTAATGATTAACCTTTTTTTTTTCCTTTTGTTCCCTTAAAAGTGCTTCATATGGAATACCAGATGCAAATAACTGCAAAGAACTGCCCAATAGGTCTAACTAGTGAACTCCACCAGTTTCACTGTCTCCTGAAATGAGACAAAACCCTTAAGCTGGACTGAACTATTCTGAGTTTCTGGCTTAAAAATATGGGGCAATCTACCAATTTAGGACAAGTTCAAAACCTGCTTATACCAGATTACTCAAGACATTAAAACATTCCTTCACTTTACCCAAATATTTGAACAGATTCCCAAGTTCCCTCAAGATCACTCACCTATTTCCCCTAGTTTGAAACAATAGCTATGGATAAGGTTTCAAACCATTGCTATTAGAATTGCTATTATAATTCTATTTAGATGTGAAATTTCTGGGATATACTTCCCTGGTGGCTCAGATGGTAAAGCCTCTGCCTAAAATGCGGGAGACCTGAGTTCAATCCCTGGGTTGGGAAGACCTCCTGAAGAAGGAAATGGCAACCTACTCCAGTATTCTTGCCTGAAAAATCCCATGGACTGAGGAGCCTGGTAGGTTACAGTCCATGGGGTCCCAAAGAGTTAGACACAACTGAGTGATGTCACTTTCACTTTCACCCTTGACTTTGAGTATATCAGCTTCCCAAGCCATTAATCTCCTCGACTCTGTTGCCTCAGCATCACAGGCTAGATTGTATTGTAAATTCTGACAGTTGAGATTTTGTTTTTTCTTTCTGTAATGCAAATTCTTGACTTAAACTTTGATTGCTGAGGCATTCTCTTCAAAAAGGCAACCATTTAAAAAACTACTCTCTCAAATAAATATATAGGCAGCCACAGGACTAGGTTAAGAACCAGGCTGTTTCCCCCAACCAAGGCTCCTTTGTTTTAGGGATCTTGATTGGGTTTGATAATTGACCATTTGGACTACTTGCCTTTTTTTTTTTTTTTTTTTCTCTCTCTCTTCTTATGCTTTAAACTCTTGCTCTTATGCTTTTAATTTATCAATAAAGAGTGAGTCCATGAAACTTTAGGCCCCCACTCTTGACTCCAACAAAAGCAGAACCTGAAGCCTCCATGCCTTTTCTCTTTCTCTCTGTCCCTCTTTCTTTCTCTCTCTGAAACCTGTCTACCTACTGCATGAGATGTGCTGTGTAATTTTTAGATTCTGTAAGTAATAAAACTTTTTTAATGTACTAATTGTATTGCTGAAGGGCATCTTATAATGTGATTACATTAAGAACCACAAGGCTAGTCCAGCCACGGCACTGTTTATTGGTAAGCTGAGATGGGCACAAAACATACATAAAATTGCACAGAACTTTGAAAATGAGTTTTGTATTTCATAAATCTATTCTCCACTGGTATGATATTCAGTAGAGAATACAAAGTATTACCGCTAATACACTCTTAGTACTACCTGTCTTAGCAGAGGCTTTTTCTGTTAATACTGATGTCTTGGAAAAGCAATTTGCTTTGTGAAATAAAAAGGAATAAGCACGACCCAGACAGAGAAATCCAATTTTATTCTTAGACAGGCACAAAGCTGAATGCCTTCCATTTTAATGACTGACAACTTCTATTTCTTTATACAAGCATCATGTAAAAAATGAAAACAACTGCCAACAGAAGCACAATCCTGCCTATAAACACTGGTAGCATCTTCTATGTGGATGGTTCTCTACATAAGCACATACTGGATTCAAGCCCAGAGAAAAATACTGCAATTACATGAGTTCTATACAGTATTTCCATAATAAAATGAACAGCATTATATATAAGGCAACGTGCCCTTAAAGAATCACACTGGAATTATAAGAAAGAATTTCTGGACATATTATATATAGTACACCCTGAGATTCCCAAATGAAAGTATTTCTCTCTGTGGGATAACATGACATGATGAATGCATTTCTGTGTGCGTGTGTGTGTGTGTGTGTGCATGCGCATGTGTGTTTTTCTCTGTCTGAACAGGTAGGGGATGGGAATAGAGGTAAATGAAAAGAGAGCAGGTCACGATTGCGGCTATGACTATCTCTGGGTGCAAAATTTTTCATAAACTTACTAAGAAATGTTTGATGGAGGGTGTTCTTGTGAAAGTCAGTGAACAAACTAGATTTAATAATTAAAGAAATTATCTAGAACATATGTAGAGCAGAAAAGAGACAGCAAATGCAGTCAGGAGTAAAAAGACTGACAGTGTAGACAAGGTCTAAGCAGATGCTGACGAAATTTGCAGAAACAGAGGACGTGGCACAAAGCATAAGGAACTGGAATTGAGATTTAGAGCAAATTGATACTTTCTGGATCCTTTTTAAGAATTACCTAAAGTGACCACTGTAAACTACATTATGTTTCTATATTGAATAATTCAGTGTGTGATATAATTTCATTTGTTATTATGGTTTTGACTTCTTTTAATTGAAAAATTTAAATCCCAGCTTTTGCACATGTGAAATTAACTTTGTCAGCACAGACAATTAGTGAAAACTGGAAAAAAGTTTGGAAAAGGAGGGATTAACCTTCAAGATATTATTTTGTTTTGCATATTTATATTAATTAGATGACAAAAATTAATGTAGCATGTTATATTTGTGTTCCAAAGTGAATAGATGTACGTCTGTTACAGAGCTCAAGTTTCTCTCTGTATTCCAAACTAATCTAGGAGCTAAGCACATGGTTTTCAGCTCATGATTTCATTTTGTATCACGGGCTACATTTACTTCTTTTCATGCAGAAGCCAAATTTTTCATATATTGAAATCTTAATGAAATGAGCATGGAGGCACCAAGATTTGTTGTTACTGATAGAGCCTCATAGCTAATAAATTAAAGAATCAAAATTTGGATTTCTTATGGCTGTTTCTGGAGAAGACTCTTGAGAGTCCCTTGGACTGCAAAGCGATCAAACCTGTCAATCCTAAAAGAAATCAACCCTGAATATTACTGGAACGACTGTTACTGAAGCTGAACCTCCAATACTTTGGCCATCTCATGCAAAGAGTCAACACATTGGAAAATATACTGATGCTGGGAAAGATTGAAGGCAAAAGGAGAAGGGATAGGTAGAGGATTAGATGGTTGGATGGCATCACCGACTCAATGGACATGAGTTTGAGCAAACTCTGGGAAATAATGGACACAGAGGAGGCTGGTGTGCTACAGTCCAAGAGGTCACAAAGAGTTGGATATGACTTGAAGATTGAACAACAACAAAAAGGCTGTTTCCAAAGCATAATCATATTAACTACTCACAATCCAGTGCTGATAGTGAAGCCAATGATTACTGAGAGGCACTGGTTGTTGTTCAGTTGCTCATTCACGTCTGACTCTTTGCAACTCCATGGACTGGTAGAGGGAATTTATTCTTTAGAAGAGTCTCTTATTATCTTATTACTCTTCTTTATGTCTCTATCTGTATACATATGATTAAATCTGGTTCTCTGGTGAAAATTGGGGATACAGTTATTCATAGACATAATGGTTTTAAAACTGATATTATTAATATTGTTGGATATAATATAAAAGTATTAGAATGTTTCAATATTAGTTATTTTGAATAAATTTATTGTTGCAATTATATAAGTTTATAAGTCACACATTGTCTTGAACATTCATAAAGGTAATGGTTACTATAATTGCTTTAGTTTTATTTTTAAATGTGGCATTTTTAATTCATTTAAAAGTGGGGAAATATTCTCCATTAGTAGAGACTACTATAATTGAAAATTTTCTATATTTTATCTTGTTCCTTTTCCATCTATTACTTTCATATTTGGTCATTTTAGACTTGATGATATTTTCTCTCTTATTCCAGGTTTTAACCTGTAGATTATAAAGTCAATTATGTGTTTGAATATAGTCCCCTTTACTTACTAGTTAGATGACTTAGCTAACATACCTAAGTTTCCACAACCTATTTTCTCATTTACTAAGAAGGAATGATAGAAAATGTAGCTCAAAGAGCAGAGCCTATAGTAAGCATGAAAACACACACCACCATCAGCAGCATAATACAATTATCATTCTGTAATTAATTGAAAATATCATCAGTGGTTCACCTAAATCAGAATTTCATCTGGTTTCTATACATACTTGTGCTGTCATGTCTGATTCTTTGTGACCCCATGAACTATAGCCCAGCAGGCTCCTCTGTCCATGGAATTTCCCCAGCAAGAGTCTTGGAATAGGTTGCCATTTCCTACTCCAAGGTATCTTCCCCCACTTAGAGATCAAACCTGCATCTCTCGAGTCTCCTCATTGGCAGCTAGATTGTTTGCCACAGTGCCACCTGGGAAGCCTGTTCTCTAATCTTATTCACTATTTGGTTTATGTCTGTGACTGTTCTGATTACAGTGAAATCAATTGGTTTGTGTCTATCTCATGAAAAGAGGTTTTGGGTTATACAAATAAATTATATGCATTTTTAAAGAAGTACTCTTATTATGTGAGAAATAAACTTTTTCTTAAGAAACGTAGATTTACCAGATCAATTTAACAATAATTAACTAGAAATTAATAAAAGGAATAGAAAGTCTTTTTTATCATTGAGTATCATTAGATTCAGATCAGTTCAGTTCAGTCACTCAGTCGTGTCCGAATCTTTGCAACCCCATGAATCGCAGCAAGCCAGGCCTCCCTATCAATCACCAACTCCCGGAGTTCACTCAGACTCATGCCATCACTCAGTGATGCCATCCAGCCATCTTATCCTCGGTCATCCCCTTCTCCTCTTGCCCACAATCCCTCCCAGCATCAGAGTCTTTTTCCAATGAATCAACTCTTCCCATGAGGTGGCCAAAGTACTGGAGTTTCAGCTTTAGCATCGTTCCTTCCAAAGAAATCCCAGGGCTGATCTCCTTCAGAATGGACTGGTTGGACCTCCTTGCAGTCCAACGGATCTCAAGAGTCTTCTCCAACACCACAGTTCAAAAGCATCAATTCTTCAGCACTCAGCCTTCTTTACACTCCAATTCTCACATCCATACATGACTACTGGAAAAACCATAGCTTTGACTAGATGGACCTTAGTCAGCAAGGTAATATCTCTGCTTTTGAATATGCTATCTAGGTTGGTCAAAACTTTTCTTCCAAGAAGTAAGAGTCTTTTAATTTCATGGCTGCAATCACCATCTGCAGTGATTTTGGAGCCCAGAAAAATAAAGTCTGAAACTGTTTCCACTATTTCCCCATCTATTTCCCATGAAGTGATGGGACCGGATGCCATGATCTTCATTTTCTGAATGTTGAGCTTTAAGCCAACTTTTTCACTCTCCTCTTCACTTTCATCAAGAGGCTTTTTAGCTCCTCTTCACTTTCTGCCATAAGGGTGGTGTCATCTGCATATCTGAGGTTATTGATATTTCTCCCAGCAATCTTGGTTCCAGCTTGTGCCTCATCCAGTCAAGAATTTCTCATGATGTACTCTGCATATAAGCTAAATAATCAGGGTGACAATATACAGCCTTGATGTACTCCTTTTCCTATTTGGATCCAGTCTGTTGTTCCATGTCCAGTTCTAACTGTTGCTTCCTGACCTGCATACAGATTTCTCAAGAGGCAGGTCAGGTGGTCTGGTATTCCCATCTCTTTCAGAATTTTCCACAGTTTATTGTGATCCACACAGTCTAAGGCTTTGGCATAGTCAGTAATGCAGTAATAGATGTTTTTCTGGAACTCTCTTGCTTTTTCCATGATCCAACAGTTGTTGGCAATTTGATCTCTGGATCCTCTGCCTTTTCTAAAACCAGCTTGAACATTTGGAAGTTCATGGCTCACGTATTGCTAAAGCCTGGCTTGGAGAATTTTGAGCATTACTTTACTAGCGTGTGAGATGAGTGCAACTGTGTGGTAGTTTGAGCATTCTTTGGCATTGCCTTTCTTTGAGATTGGAATAAAAACTGACCTTTTCCAGTCCTGTGGCCACTGCTGAGTTTTCCAAATTTGCTTGCATATTGAGTGCAGCACTTTTACAGCATCATCTTTCAGGATTTGGAATAGCTCAAATGGAATTCCATCACCTCCACTAGCTTTGTTCATAGTGATGCTTTCTAAGGCCCACTTAATTTCACATTCCAGGATGTCTGGCTCTAGATGAGTGATCACACCATCATGATTATCCAGGTCATGAAAATCTTTTTTTGTACCCCACCCCCAAGGTAAGAGAAACCCAAGTAAGATGGTAGGTGTTGTAAGAGGGCATCAGAGGGCAGACACACTGAAACCATACTCACAGAAAACTAATCATTAGATTGGGGGGGGGGGAAAAAACAACAACAACAAACAAACAAGGCAAGTACTCAGCAGAGACTTAGGCCCCAGTCACCTTGATCAGAAAAAGTTTCAGATGATATTTAATATACATCTATATAACCAAAATTTTTGTGAATTATTTTTTTTAAATGTACTCTTTCACTTCATAACAACATTTTAGTCCTGGTTGGCCTGTTACTTTTACCTTCTGTGCTCTATGGTCATTGAAGAGAGGAAGTTTTCTCCAGTCATTGAAGAGAGGGAGTTTCTCCTATCATGCCAGAAACTGTTTCATTACTGTCAAACAATTCAACTTCATATTCCATAAGAGTTTCTGTTCTCTGCATATTTTAGTGAATTATCTCTTTTTAAATAATAGTAGCTCCAGATGGATGTCTATTAGTTCATGCAGTCTGATGAGCTAATCATTATTGGCCTTATTCTTATTATTATCATTTAATTCCCTAGTGCTGTACCAGAAACTGGACAATATAGGCTTTCCTTAGGTTTTCCCTCTTGATTATGGATAGAAAAATGTTTAAGCAGCATCTTCCTTATATAAACACTACTAAACCAGATAATCTTAAACAATGGAATATGTTCAAGTACACATGGGTAAATTTTAAACAAAATTTGAAAAAATATCCAGAGTTCAAAAAATTTTAAAAACGAATAGGCAAAATTTTTAAAAATCAGGCATGTTGATTCCTAATAGTCAAGATATTAGAAACTGCAAATAATAACAAAAGGACTATTACTGCTAGGAGTTTCCTTAGGGCCTCAAGTTTCAGCTAGTAACTTAGAAAAAACTGTCACTTTTTTTTCTGAATGTGTCACTGTGTAATTAGTACTAAAGTATAGCAACCTCAAATTTGTATGAGATATATAAAGACATCAAAAAAATAATTTTAAAACTTTAGAATGAAAAATACTTTTTAAAGTTGCAGAAAAAAAAAGATATTTGGACATAGAAGTATTAAAAAGCTAAAATTTTCTGTCAAAATAGCTACACCTTTAAGCTGAAACTATACAAGCTTATATACTACTAGTGCAGACACTAATTGCTAGTATCTTCAGGAAACAGACATTGTATTCAGAGACTTTCTTAATCTAGTTATTTACCCAACCAGTAGCGGATGCCTACCCCTGCTTTGCCATGTGAAAAGTGATTTTTTTTGGGGGGAGGGACTACATTGTGTCAGACAATGGGGATGGAGCACAATTAACTCTAGTTCAATTCTCATCCTTTATCCTTCCTTTTTGATCTCTCTTCTGCAATTGACTGTTCTCATGTGATTCAGTTCTGGCCAATTAATCATGAAAATGTTACTAGAGTTATCTTAAGAGTATTTCCTCCATGACCAAGGGAAAAAAGGTATGTTAAGAAGTATTCTCTCACTCTGATTTGAATATAATTGTATAAGGACATGAAGCCTGGAGATTTTGCAGACATTCGGCAATCTCAGGGAAAGATTAAGAGAATTTCTAAGAAAAGGACATGGAAGCTTGATGTCACTTAGTCACTAAATTGCCTTCCTCTAGACTACTTTCTCCATGAGATACTTAAATATCTTTATCATCTTAGGGATATATCACACAGTATGGTGAGGAGAGAATTTAAACAAAAACAAACCTAGAAGTCACTTAATTACCCCATAAAGGTGCCCTAGCACATGGAATACATGCTATTTTATTAAAATGGGGTTTTAGAATTTTAATGGTGAAATGTTTATGATACATGGATAAGAGAAAAATACAGAACACATCATTTTATAAATACATTATTCTAACCCCGTGAAAACCAAATAGAAGTATTCAGAAAGGAAATATGGTTGTAGACAGTGGAATTATGAGTGACTTTCTTTCTCAGCTTCTTTTATTCTCATAATTCCCAAAGTGTTATTTATGAGTATATGTTTTATTCTTGGATATTATAATCAGCAAAATAACCCAACAATTATTGTTATCAATGTTATTAAATGTTAAAATATTTACCTTACCACACAAGTAAGAATCTGTAAAAGTTTTCAGTCTATTTAATGACTGATTATTATAACAGTGTATTATGGTTGCAGGGGCTTCCCTGGAAGCTCATGGTAAAAAATTTGTCTGCCAATGCAGGAGATACAGGTTCTATCTCTGGGTTGAGAAGATCCTCTGAAGAAGGAAATGGAAACCCACTCCACTATTCTTGCCTAGGAAATTCCGTGGACAGATTAGCCTGGCAGGCTACAGTCCATAGGGTCACAAAAGAGACAGACACAACTTAGCGACTAAACAACAAAAACAACAATTACAGTTGCAAAGAAAAATGTCGGACTTAGAGAACAAAAATGTGTCTTTTTAAATAAAAAACGAGGCAAGTTGGTAGCAAAAAAATTAGTAATGTACAAGATTGACTTACAAGCAACAACTTATTTACCTACGGATGCTAAACAAATAATCTTGCACTATTAATCACAATAAAGTCTCTGAAATATAATCTTAAGAAATAGCAGGAACAGTCACATTATTCATTAGCTCTTCAAAAGACATAATTTTACTTAGAGAGACTGCTTTATTTTAAAATATTATCATGATTGAGTTTAGTTTTTTTTTTTGAGTTTATACGATTTACCATAACAATTTCTAGTTTTTTTTTTAAAGGCATCTGTTCATTTCATAAATGTTTTCTCAGACATTCAATATGTATTTTACATTTCCTTCACTTTGTTTTTCATATCATAATATCTCATTCTTTGCTGAGATTGGAGAAAAACTTCTAAAGATTTCAGTCATCATTTGGAGAAAAACCATTAATGTACTTGATATTTGAAAGTGCACCAACTCTGAAAGTGAGATGCTCTGGGGGAGCATAAATGTTCTGCTCTGTATGAGAAGCTGACATCATCTTGGGGATGTTGCCAGCAGATATTTGAAGTGTCAAATGCTAAGGAATTTTAGTGTCTGCTGACAGGCTCTCATTTCTCTTACTCTGGCAAGTCTATGAAAAGACTGAAATAGAGAGTAAATAGATTTTAGAGCTTCAAAAATGCTTTCCCAATACAATTAATGATTGAAATGGCTAATACTCATTTGTATTAACTAAAGATACCATCTCAGAACACCTAATAATTTTCTAAAATGTGATGTGTAATAACTTACTTCATGAACTAATTCTACACTGAAAAAAATCTTCGGAGCTCATATAACATCAAATCTGATCTTACAAATGGGATACTGAAACCTATATTTTAATTTATTCAAAAATCTTATATACTTTGCTTAATAACCTTTTTATTATATCACAAATATAAAATTTGACCATATTCTGATCTTTTTAAACAAAATTGATATTTTTCTCATGTCTTTAGAAACCAAAAAACAAATAACTAATCAAAAACTAATGGCCAAAACATAATAATATACACTATGCAACTCCCTTATAGCTCTAAATTTTATTATATTGAAAAATGAATTTCTATATAATCTCAGCCTATTATATTAATATAAATGTATATTTCCAGGTTAACTGTATAGTAAGGAATGCTTATATATTTATTTTCATTTTCTTTTGTACATGTAGTGTACTTTTGTTTCACTTAAATATATTTTCCTTGTAATATGTTACTGATTTTTTGTATTCAATGTTTTTGTGAATAGTGAAATAGTAAGAAAAGAAAGAAAAAATTACTCATTGCCAGACAAGATAATGACCTTCTCAGAACCCAGTTATTAACTTATAAACCAAATTACCTTGCTGTATTTTTTTACAATTACTAAATCTATTTATAAACTGTGGAAAATTCTTCAAGAGATGGGAATACCAGCCACTTGACCTGCCTCTTGAGAAACCTATATGCAGGTCAGGAAGCAACAGTTAGAACTGAACATGGAACAACAGACTGGTTCCAAATAGGAAAAGGAGTACGTCAAGGCTGTATATTGTCACTCTGCTTATTTAACTTATATGGAGAGTTGGGCTGGGCTGGAAGAAGCACAAGCTGGAATCAAGATTGCCGGGAGAAATATCAATCACCTCAGATATGCAGATGACACCGCCCTTATGGCAGAAAGTGAAGAGGAACTAAAAAGCCTCTTGATGAAAGTGAAAGAGGAGAGTGAAAAAGTTGGTTTAAAGCTCAATATTGAAAAAACTAGACCATGGCATCCAGTCCCATCACTACATGGGAAATAGATGCAGAAACAGTGGAAATAGTGTCAGACTTTATTTTTCCGGGCTCCAAAATCACTGCAGATGGTGACTGCAGCCATGAAATCAAAAGATGCTTACTCCTTGGAAGGTAAGTTATGACCAACCTAGATAGCATATTGAAAAGCAGAGATATTACTTTGCCAACAAAGGTCCGTCTAGTCAAGGCTATGGTTTTTCCAGTGAGTTGGACTGTGAAGAAAGCTGAGCCCTGAAGAATTGATGCTTTTGAACGGTGATGTTGGAGAAGACTCCTGAGAGTCCCTTGGACTGCAAGGAAATCCAACCAGTCCATTATAAAGGAGATCAGCCCTGGGATTTCTTTGGAAAGAATGATGCTGAAGCTGAAGCTCCAGTACTTTGGCTACCTCATGCAAAGAGCTGACTCATTGGAAAAGACTCTGATGCTGGGAGGGATTGGGGGCAGGAGGAGAAGGGGATGACAGAGGATGAGATGACTGAATGGCATCACGGACTTGATGGACATGAGTTTGAGTGAACTCCAGGAGTTGGTGATGGACAGGGAGGCCTGGTGTGCTGCAGTTCATGGGGTCGCAAAGAGTTGGACACGACTGGGCGACTGAACTGAACTGAAATCTATTTAATTTGGATCATTATGGGACTAGTGAACAAAGAATATTCAAAATAATATTTTGTCATATGGAACATGGATGTAATATGGTGTCGCTATTTCTTATCAACAAATGAATTTGTCTGTACTGCTTCTATTTTATTATACTGCTATAATTTCAGAAAACCTTTACAAAAATGGTCCCCAAAGCTATATAGTAAATCACATACACTCACATATACACACACTCACACACTTTAAGAAACAATGTTTTAAGAAAGGAAAGTAAATAAGGATCATTTTTTCTGTAGGATAATACAAGATTTTTCTTTTCCATAACATGTTTGAAAATAGCTGTCTTTATTCATTTTTTTCTACTCAGTTATGTCTTAAATTTTTTTTAATTGGAGGATAATTGCTTTACAATGTTTTGGTTTTTGCCATACAACAAGTATATGAGCCAGCCAACTGTGTTTTTGAAGGATTATCCCCATTTAGTTTAATTAAAACATTTATCATCTCACTCATTTCTCCTTTTTTGGTGAGAACATTTAAGATCTACATTATTTGAAAATTTCAGTTTGATAATGTAGTGTGATCAACTGCAGCCTTCATGTTTTACCTTACATCTTCAGTTCTTATTCATCTTAGAACTGAATATAGATGTTTTTAATAGAGCTTTATTCATTATATTTTCATATAGCTTTCAATTTGTAATTATCTGATCACTTTTTATGTCTTTACTCCCAGTGATAAAATGACCAAAAAATAACTGCAGGCACTCAAACTAATAATTTATTGTTTCCTCTGTGGCTCAATGGGTATAAAGTTTGTTATGCTGCTGCTGCTGCTAAGTCACTTCAGTCATGTCCGACTCTGTGTGACCCCACAGACGGCAGCCCATCAGGCTCCCCTGTCCCTGGGATTCTCCAGGCACGAACACTGGAGTGGGTTGCCATTTCTTTCTCCAATGCATGAAAGTGAAAAGTGAAAGTGAAGTCGCTCAGTCGTGTCTGACTCTCCGCGACCCCATGGACTGCAGCCTACCAGGCTCCTCCGTCCATGGGATTTTCCAGGCAAGAGTACTGGAGTGGGGGGCCATTGCTAGATGAGTAAATTCTAGGGATCTGCTATGCAGCAGCACAGTGCCTATAGTTAACGACATGGTGCCATGCACTCCAAAATTTGATACAAGGATATATATCATGTTAAATGTTCTTACCGCACACACAGATGCAAAACCTGAAACAAAACAGAAAGACACAAGGGAACTTTGGGAGGTGCTGGATATGTGTTTTACCTTGGTTCTGGTCATGGTTTCCCCAGTGTTTTTCTATGTCCAAACTATTCAACTTGTACATGTGAAATATGTGCCATTCTTTGCATATCAAGTACACATGAGCAACACTGCTGGGAAAAACAAACAAACAAAAAATAATTAAAGAATTATAGATCCTTATCCCCTGAATCTTCTTGACTGATATCTGAGTATTTCATTGGTGCATGCGTGTATGTGTAGTTGCTCAGTCGTGTCCAACTCTTTGCGACCCATGGACTGTAGCCCACCAGGTTCCTCTGTCCGTAGAATTTTACAGGCAAGAAGACTGGAGTGGGTTGCCATGTCCTATTCTAGGGGATCTTTCTGACCCACGGATCATGCCCATGCCTCTTCAATCTCCTGCATTGGCAGGCATGTTCTTTACTGCTGTGGCACCTGGGAAGCCATTGGAATGTAAATCAACAAAAATCAAAACATGTCTAAAATTGAGTTTTTGTTATGTATCAACCCCATGAACTTCTCAGGTAAGTACATTTTGTTGTGGTAAGAAACAATCCCCAAATCTCAGTAGCTTAAAAAGCAAAAATTCTCACTTGTTGGTTGTGGAAGTGTATTTCACATTGCCTCCTTGGGAACCGGGACTCCAGTATTTGGGCCACCTTCAAATATCATGCCACATGGACAATTATGTACACATATAACATGTCATATCACTTCAGCTAAAGAAAGTCCCTTAGCTACACCTATCTTCAAAAAGACAGATACTGTAATTCTTTAGAAGCAATAACACCAGTGTCTTCTACTAATTTTAGTAGAAAATAAAAATGATTTTTCTAAAAGAGCAATCAAGCAATTTATAGTTAGCATATTGTCTTTAAAAAGTCTAGCTTAGCAGCATGTTGAAAACTCTGTCTCTAAGATCTGAAGAGTATTAATTTAAATGCTTATGCCTTTCTTTTTTTTTTTTTTTTGCTGTATATGTCCTTGAGAAATTTATTTAATATCTCTAAGTCTCAGTATCCAACTATGAAAAATGTGTTAGTCCTTTGCTGCCATATAAGGAACTAAAAAGCCTCTTGATGAAAGTAAAAGAGGAGAATGACAAAGTTGGCTTAAAGCTCAACATTCAGAAAACTAAGATCGTGGCATCTGGTCCCATCTCTCATGGAAAATAGATGGGGAAACAGTGGAAACAGTGTCAGACTTTATTTTTTTGGGCTCCAAAATCACTGCAGATGGTGATTACAGCCATGAAATTAAAAGATGCTTACTTCTTGGAATGAAAGTTATGACCAGTCTAAATAGCATATTCAAAAGCAGAGATATTACTTTGCCAACAAAGGTCCGTCTAGTCAAGGCTACAGTTTTTCCAGTGCTCATATATGGATGTGATAGTTTGACTAAAAAGAAAGCTGAGCATGGAAGAATTGATGCTTTTGAACTGTGATGTTGGAGAAGACTCTTGAGAGTCCCTTGGACTGCAAGGAGATCCAATCAGTCCATCCTAAAAGAGATCAGTCCTGGGTGTTCATTGGAATGACTGATGTTGAAGCTGAAACTTCAATACTTTGGCCACCTCATGCGAATAGTTGACTCATTTGAAAAGACCCTGATGCTGAGAGGGATTAGGGGCAGGAGGAGAAGGGGATGACAGGATGAGATGGCTGGATGGCATCACTGACTCAACCGACATGAGTTTGGGTAAACTCCGGGAGTTGGTGATGGACAGGGAGGCCTGGCGTACTGCAATTCATGGAGTCACAAAGAGTCATACACGGCTGAGCGACTGAACTGAACTGAACTGACAATAATTATGAAAGTTAAATAGGACAATCTATGAAAAATGCATAAAATGTAGTTTATATGTTGCAATATGATGATAACACATGCTGCTGCTAAGTTGCATCAGTCATGTCTGACTCTGCAACCCCGTAGATGGCAGCCCACCAGGCTCCTGAGTCCCTGGGATTCTCCAGGCAGGAACACTGGAGTGGGTTGCCATTTCCTTCTCCAATGCATGAAAGTGAAAACTGAAAGTGAAGTCGCTCAGTCGTGTCTGACTCTTAGCGACCCCATGGACTGCAACCCACTAGGCTCTGCCGTCCATGGGATTTTCCAGGCAAAAGTACTGGAGTGGGGTGCCACTGCCTTCTCCTGATGATAACACATACCAGGTACTAAAATACAATTGTCTGTGTGCTCCATTCTCTCCCATGACTCAGACAGTAAAGAGTCTGCCTGCAATGCAGGAGACCTGGGGTCTATCCCTGGGTAGGGAAGATTCCCTGGACAAGGGAATTGCAACCCACACCAGTATTCTTGCCTGGAGAATCCCCATGGACAGCGGATCCTGGCAGGTTACAGTGCATGTGGTCATAGGGTTGGACACGACTGAGTGACTTTCACATACACATAAGTTACTTCAATTACTATTAGTTAATTGTAATTATTATAATGATTAACTATTTCTTTGGAAATTCACCAAGGACTATATAGTGAATCCATGCTTCATAATGGGGATTATTCAGGGCTGCAACAAAATAAATTGGGCAGATGAATTCAAAAATTATTTTTTTTATTCAAAAATTATTTTTTTAGTTGCTATTATATGGAGAACATTTTATTAGATACAGAGAATACAAAGATATAAGCAAAATTTGGTGTTAGTCACAATTTTAAGTAGCATTTTAAGGCAGCACAATTAAGTGCTCTGGTGAAGAATTATTAATATGTAAAAACCTTTAAAAAAGGCAAAGGGGAGAGATATCCAACTTGGCTATCTGAAGAAGGAATTTGTAAACTGAGAAAAATTTGGAGCAAAATATAAGGCAGGAGATCATTACAGATAGATATAAATATGATCACATTATGTATCTGTCACCTATTTCCTTTTCTTTGGAATTCTACCTGGTGTGATGCACAAAGGATTGAGATTATGAGGTATGATAATAGTATAAGTTTCAAATCTCAGTTCATATAGGATATATTTGGCACTTTCTAAATAGCAAAAAAGGGAGAAATAAAAAGGATAATCTTGAAAATAACATTTACTAATTTTGTAGAAAAGTATTTATTTAATTTGGAATTGAGATAATAGATACCATCCTCCTTTTACTTAAACTAATTTGAGTGTGATATTATTTATTAAAATTGTATATTTATACTTGATTTTTATATAGATTTATATTATAAAATAGTTACACAAAGTTCCTCAATCTGCTCAAGAGATTTGTTCCCTAGACAATAGGGTTTCATTCAATTAGTCATCATTATTCTGGAAACAACATTGGTGTTGGATGTCAGAGGTTGTCTTGTATCCAATACTTATTACTACATTTTGCAGAGGGAAAGAAAGTAATAATAATAAATCTGAGGAAAAAAAAACTGTGGATGAGTGAACTTGGGGATTTTGATTTGACAAAACATCCTAAAATTATTTTGAGTGTCTTGGTTTAGGCAAAATATTTTGTTAAAGAACATTTCTCATTGCTTTATCTTGTTAAATAAAATGGGAAACATGTGGTCATAATTACTCACATATATCTTAGCAAAACATTAGTATAAAAAGTTCATGAATTCAGTGTAGATTTATGAGTTACATCCTCTTACTAAGGTTTTTATAACATTTTAACTGGGAATTGGGATTTAAAGAATGAGAGCTTTAAGCTATTTAGAGTCTATTGAAGTTCAACAAGATGGGGAATGACATGATCATCAAATAATATATCAATTGATTTTCCTATGTACAACAATTCTGAAGATGATTCATGAGCCAGTATGGAGAAATGTAAAAAATGGAAACTGTAGTCACAAAGCATGAATTGAAATCCAAACTCTGTTTTTTGATTCTCTAAGCCTCATTTTCTCATCAATATAATAGAAATATTGATTTGTGCTTCAAATAATTGTTCTCAACATTATTAGTAAATTACATTAAAGTAATACATGATGCCTTGTACAGGGAACACACATAGAAGTTCTCTTTGAATTAAATGGTGTGCCATGGAGTTTTGTAGATTAAAATTCCAAATTGTTGTTCAATCACTAGTTTGTGCTGGACTCTTTGAGACCATGGACTGCAGCATGCCAGATTCCCTGTCCACTAACTCCCGGAGTTTGCTCAAATTCATGTTCATTGACTCGATGGTGCCATCCAACCATCTCATCCTCTGTTACCTGCTTCTAATCCTGCCCTCAATCTTTCCCAACATCAGCAACTTTTCCAATGGTTGGCTCTTCTCATCAGGTGGCCAAAGTATTGAAGCTTCAGCTTCAGCATCAGTCCTTCCAGTTTGTTGAGATCCACACAAAGACTTTAGCTTTTTCAATGAAGCAGAAGTAAATGTTTTTCTGGAAATCTCTTGCTTTTTTGATGATACCACAGATTTTGGCAATTTGATCTCTGATTCCTCTGCCTTTTCTAAATCCAGCTTGTACATCTCAAAGTTTTCAGTTTTTGTATTGTTGAAACCTAGCTTGAAGGATATTGAGCATAATCTTGCTAGCATGTGAAATGAGTGCAGTTATATGGCAGTTTGAGCATTCTTTGTCATTGTCTTTCTTTGAGATTGGAATGAAAACTGACCTTTTCCAGTCCACTGCCATGTTTCCAAATTTGCTGGCATATTGAGTGCAGCACTTTAATAGCATCATCTTTTAGGATTGGAAATAGCCCAGATGAAATCCCATCACCTCCATCAGCTTTGTTCTTAGTGATGCTTCCTAAGGCCTACTTGACTTCACACTCCAGGATGTCTGGCTCTAGGTAAGTGACAACACCATTGTGGTCACCCAGATCATGAGACCTGTTTTGTAAAGGACTTCTGTGTATTCTTGCCATCTCTTCTTAATCTCTTCTTCTTTTAGGTTCTTACCATTTCTATCCTTTATTGGCCCATCTTGGCATGAAATCTTCCCTTAGTATAACCAATTTTCTTGAACAGATTTCTACTCTTTTCCATTCTATTGTTTTCTTCTATTTCTTTGCATTGTTCTCTTATGTAGACTACTTAAGAGATTAGCACACTTATCTCTCTATGCTATTTCTTTGGAACTCTGTATTCAGCTGAGTATATCTTTCCATTTCTCCTTTGCCTTCCACTTCTCTTCCTTTCTCAGCTATTTGTAAGGCCTCCTCAGACAACAATTTTGACTTTATGTATTTCTTTCTCTTGGGGATGGTTTTGGTCCCTGTCTCCTGCATAATATTACAAATCTCCATCCATAGTTCTTCAGGCACCCTATCAGACTAATTCCTTGTATCTGTTTGTCACTTCCACTGTATAATCATAAGGGATTTGCTTTATATAATATCTGAATGGTCTAGTGGTTTTACCTACTTATTCAATTTAAGTCTGAATTTTGTAATAAGGAGTTCATGATCTGAGCCACAGTCAGTTCCCAGTCTTGTTTTTGCTGACTGTATAGAGCATCTCCATCTTTGGCTACAAAGAATATAATCAATCTGATTTCAGTATTCACCATCTGGTGATGTCCATGTGTCATTTCATCTCTTGTGATGCTTGAAGATGGTGTTTGCTATGACTAGTGTGTTTTCTTGGCAAAACTCTGTTAGCCTTTGCCCTGCTTCATTTTGTTCTCCAAGGCCAATATGCCTATTACTCCAGATAGCTCTTGATTTCTACTTTTGCATTTCAATCCCCTATGATGAAAAGGACATCTTGTTTTGGTGTTAGTGCTAGAGAGTCTTTTTGTTCTTCATACAACCATTCAACTTTAGCTTCTTTTGCATTAGCATTTGGAGCATAGACTTGGATTACTGTGATGTTGAATGGTTTACCTTGAAAATGAATGAAGAATATTCTGTCACTTATGAGACTGCACCCAAGTACTACATTTGAACCTTTTGTTAACTATGAGGGCTACTCTATTTTCTCTAAGGGATTCTTCCCTACAGAAGTATTTAATGGTTATCTGAATTAAATTCACCCATCCCCATCCATTTTAGTTCACTGATTCCTAAACGGTCACTGTTCATTCTTGCCATCTTCTTTTTGACCACATCAAATTTACCTTGATTCATGGCTCTAACATTACAGATTCCTATGAAATATTGTTCTTTACTGCATCAGGCTTTACTTTTACTGCCATACACATCCACAACTGGGCTTTGTTTCTGCTAAGGCTCAGCATTCCTTCTTTGTTGCGCTATTTCTCTATTCTTCCCCAGGAGCATATTGGACACCTACTGACCTGTAGGGCTCATCTTTCAGTGTCATATCATTTTGCTTTTTCATACTGTTCATGAGACTTCATGGCAAGAGTATTTAATTGGTTTGTCATTCCCTTCTCCAGCAGACCATGTTTTGTCATTTTTTTTTTCCATTAATAGCTCTATATCTTCCTGAGAGGGAAAGCATCCATAGCCAACTAAGGAGTTAAAATCTCTTGCATCTTTGGTATCAAAAAATCAGCAAGAAAAAAAAAAAAGTCACCAAAGAAAGCTCAAGACAGCGAGTATTGGTGGAACAATACTTTTAGTCACACACAGAAGAGAGAGAGTAAGATTAACTTCAATGGCTGCGTAAATCCCTCATGACTAGCAGGTGTCCCTGGCAGCAGTCACAAAGCAACCTGCCTATGTGCACCACTCCCCATGTCCCAGCAGAAGGACTTTGACCCTTCCTCTGTGAAGTCCGGAACACTAAAAACTGGGATATGACTGAAGTCCACTGACATACACGCTTCAGCAGAGCAAAGGAACACTATTGAGCATGAAACCAGAAAAGATATTTCTTGAACAAGCTGACAAGCCCCACTGTTTAGGCTGTTCATTGCTTAGTAAGGAAATGTCTCATGCCCAGAGTCTATTGTTACTGAATGGGTTGAATGAAGGTCAACAGACTGTACACAGAAGAGTGTCAGTCCCAATATTTTAAATTACATTTCAGCCAATAAAACCAGGCAACAACACATTAATAAGAAATTAAAAAAAAAAAAAACAAACAAGTTTATTACCAAGAGGAGCAAAAACTATACTTCATATGATAAATTGGGAGAATTCAGATGTCTGCTTATACTCTTTAAATATATATTTTTAATCATGTAAAAAAGCTTAACAATTTAGCATACATAAAATTCAAACTCTGATTTAGAAGAGAAGTGAATCAATTTTCAGAAACATTTGCCTTGCTAAAGGGTCTTAACTGAACAAATTTTAGCATCTTCTTTTATATCTTTTTCATGTATGTAATCCCCATCAATATCACTGAACTCCCATTGATTTCAATATGGACAGTTTAATTGAAACTTCTACATGCCCACCTTCTAGTAACTAAACTGAAGAAAAAATAATTAGTTTCAATGGGAGTTACATGAATGTACAGAAGGAAGACTGGAGCCAAAGTTATGTTTCACATGTTTTTCACAGTTTTGATGGCCTCCCAAATTAGAATCAAGCTCTTATAAAATAAGAAAGTTAGGATACCTGTTTCTACTGTGTATAGGTTAGGAGTGAGATGAGAGGCTGTCTTAACTCTTAGTAGCTTCAAGCCATGTTTGTTTTTTTTAATACACCCTGAGAAGCAGTGTATAGTATATGAAGACTGATCTTACTCCTTAAGAGAATACCTGGGTAAGATATCTTTGTTAGATTAAAGAGTTTCTCATGTTTATTTTCTGAGGATGTTGTAAGTGAAGTTAGGGACCATACTGAAGCAGATTTTTTTTTTTTAAATAGACACTAAATATAAACTCATACTTAAACCATAAACTACAAAACTAAACTGAATTGATATATGTTAATATGCTTTATTTTATTAAGCAAACTACTATTTATCTTAACTTTTTTTCTTTAAGATATAAATTGTGTTCATTTTAAAATTATAAAAATTTGCACTGATAATTCCAAGAGTCTTTTTTGAAATTCAAAAAAATATAATTTGTTTGTAAGAGGAGTCATTATTTTTGTCATGAGTAAGATGGCTAAATTCAGGCAAAATGAGAAGAAAATTTCAAACATGAAAATCTTTATAATATAATTTATAAGGGAAAAGGCCCTGAGGAAATTTAAGTCATAGTCTATTGACACAAAATATCTTCATTTTTTAAAGAAAAGTAATGAATACTATTAATTATTCCTTTGAACTCTGATAATACTTGCTTTAGACTATATTTTAAAATGCACAATAATCTTAGAATTAAATATATGGAGAAAACTGGCTACAAAATATTATCCTATATAAAACCAGTATGTAACCTTATTAATATGCAATTCTAAGCATATTTGCAAAAAAAAAAAAAAAAGATGCTTTTCTTGGTTGATGACTAGGAACCAAGTCATTTATAAAATAGAAAGGCATAACATTATTTCTGAGAGACTACTTTAATTAAAAGAAGTAAGGGTGTTATTAAGAATGAATAGGATTTTAAAGCACTTAAATACTGAAGTAGAAAATGATAAATTGGCAACATAACAGAGAGAGTAAAATTATCTTCCGATTGGTAGATTATAATTGGATGCATATATTCAAATAAATAATGATAGGTGATGCTTCCCCTTTAACTTTTCATATTAAGTATTCAAACCACTTTTCCCAATATTAAAATTTATTTTCTAAAAAATAAAAGTATTGTTTTCTGAAATCTGTGTTGAGAATTTTTTGTTTTCATGATATATATATGCACATTTATTTAATATGCATAGAATATATATACATCCTGCACATTTATTTCTCTATAAAAATCAACATCTGTAATAGAGTTTATCTCTTATGTACTATGGACTTCCCTGTGGCTCAGTTGGTAAAGAATCCGCCTGCAATGATGGAAAAATGGGTTCAATCCCTGGGTTGGGAAGATTCTCTGAAGAAGGGCATGGCAATGCACTCCAGTATTCTTGCCTGGAGAATCCCCATGGATAGAAGAGCCTGGTGGACTACACTCCATGGAGTCACTAAGAGTCAGACATGACTGAGTGACTAAGCACACATAATTTACTACAGGGAAAGTTTAATAATTATTCTAAAACTTTCTTCCAGCTACCTTTACTCTTCTAGTTTGTCACATCCTACTTGCTGCAAATCCTAGTACAGTTATGGTTTCTAGCTAGTAATGCCTGGGAAAACCACCTTTCTTGGAAATCAAGAGTCAGAACCAAGTGTGTTAAGCTTGAGTTAAAAAATTTATGCTGTAACTGTTAGCTACATTAATCTCCAGCCAGCACACCTGAAACCTAAAACTAACTTCACATCCCAAATAAAAGTCTGTTAGTAGAAGACAAATAATTCCCCAGAGGACACAGTTTCTTCAGAAGATGGAGTTTGTCTTAAATACATGCTGATAATTCAAAGAAACTGTAACACATCTGCTTAGTTCTTCCAAAGTAACTAATTACAAGCAGAAGTTAGAGTAGAACATTTTGTGAAATGGTGGAAAACAGACCCATAATTCACAATTTCAGAGCACGTAAGTTGAGTTCATATCATCTACTCACAGTTTTCATGAATACTCAACCAATAAATGAAATAATTTATGAAACAATTTATTACTTTGTTTTGGAGTTTTAAAACAACGAAAGGAAAGGAATGGAGTTTCTTATACAGAATTTAATCTTGAACTGCTGTATAAACATAGGTTGGGGGTAGATGAAATTCACATGCAAAAAGCCAAATGTCTGGCCAGAGGAATAAAGAGTAAAAATGAGTCAAATGCAAAGTTTATTATGGAAGTCATTATAAGGCAAAGAGAATTCCTCTTAGAGTCTGGCTCAGTACCTGACAATTTCTTGAGAGAGGGAGGCAAAGAAGAACATTTTTTCCCTTGAGTTTTATGAGATAGTATATAAAAATATTAACAGGCTGGTGTGTTGTTTCCTTCAATAATTTTGCTCATAGACTTGATTGCTGCTGAGGTCCTACCACTGACTCTCAAGTAAGAGTAAGATCAAGCCCTTATCTCCTTGGGACCAGAAGTCTTCATCTCAATATTTTTTTACTAGGAGATCATAAGGTTATGTGCTTTGGCCTGGCCCTTTACCACTGAACTAGTTGTTAAAATCTTTTACAACCTGTAATCTTTGGCCATGATGCATTTTTACACACCAGTCACACTGGCTTAGGTTCACTATGGGATCTGGTAAAATACTTCTGCACTAATGTTTTGTTTTGTTTTGTTTTGAATGATAAAGTCAATATTCAAACACAGGTTAGAGTTAAATAGAAATCCTATAAAGGTAGGATAAATTTTCCTGAGTTGCAGTCTGATATGCAATATTTCCCATGATACCTAGGACTCAACTAGTAGGCTGCCAATTGGAACATTTAATGAGGATTGCAAAAGGCAGAATTTGTGGTATTTCTATCATTTAGTACTGTCATATCGGGTAGTGAGTCTGAATTTTGGAAGTGTCTCTTGAGACTACCTAAATGCTAGAACCTTGGAAGGGGATGATATGGAGAATTTTATTCAGATTGAATCACATTAAGACTCTAATTTATTTCTGGACCGACTATGGTCCTAGATTCCTGAAATGCTGAAACTGGAAAATCTATCCACTATCATTTAAATTGGCCATTTGCAAGTTTGGCTGAGCATTAGAATCACTTGGAGAAATTTTCTTTAGAGATCCTGGGGATAAGATATACAGACCTAAATGTCTATTATCTGGTATTATTGCATTAAAACCATTCTCAGAGTCAGAGGCTTAGTAGCATCAAATTATTGCATTGTATAATTGTGTTGATGGGCTGAGACTTAGCTTGGTGTTTTGGGTTTTTTTGTTGTTGTTGTTTCCTCCAAACCGCCCCCCTTTTTTCCCCCCTCCATGCTAGTCTCACTAACAATTTTTCTTTGGCAGCATTTAACTGGGAGCTGGAACTGGGCTGTTTGAATGGCCTCTCTCCCCATGGCCTCTCCAATACAGAGTCAAGTAGGAGTGAGACACAGAGTTTTGTATGCTATTTAAAAAGACACTTTTTATAAGTGATCTTCATTCACTTCAATAAGTGAAGAAACCAGTAAGAAAATGAGAATGTGTATCCAGACAGATTCAATGACATAAATGTGGCATCACAGCTGGTTAATGATATACCCAGCCTAGACTTAGATCTTTGAAAATTGGGGGCAAAGCCTTGTTTATCACATTGATAGCTTTTCCTGAACAATGCTGGTTTCCTGATCTCCAAAGAAGATTTAGCTTAGGGACCAAAGACCAGGCTTGAACACTCAGGGCTCTTGCATGGGAGAAGTTTTATTACAGTGCAAAGTGACAGAGGAAGCTTCTGACATAGACATTAGAAGGGATAGAGAGTGCGCCACTCGCTGTTTCAGCAAGGGAGCTATGAGTTCAGTTCAGTTCAGTTCACTTGCCCAGTTGTGTCTGACACTTTGCGACCCCATGAATTGCAGCACACCAGGCCTCCTTGTCCATCACCAACTCCCGGAGTTCATTCAGACTCACGTCCATTGAGTCCATGATGCCATCCAGCCATCTCATCCTCTGTCGTCTCCTTTTCCTCCTGCCTGTAATCCCTCCCAGCATCAGAGTCTTTTCCAATGAGTCAGCTCTTCTCGTGAGGTGGCCAAAGTACTGGAGCTTCAGTTTTAGCATCATTCCTTCCAAAGAAATCCCAGGGTTGATCTCCTTCAGAGTGGACTGGTTGGATCTCCTTGCAGTCCAAGGGACTCTCAAGAGTCTTCTCCAACACCACAGTTCAAAAGCATCAATTCTTCAGTGCTCAGCCTTCTTCACAGTCCAACTCTCACATCCGTACATGATCACAGGAAAAACCATAGCCTTGACTAGACGGACCTTAGTCGGCAAAGTAATGTCTCTGCTTTTGAATATACTGGTCATAACTTTTCTTCCAAGGAGTAAGCGTCTTTTAATTTCATGGCTGCAGTCACCATCTGCAGTGATTTTGGAGCCCAAAAAAACAAAGTCTGACACTGTTTCCACTGTTTCCCCATCTATTTCCCATGAAGTGATAGGGCCAGATGCCATGATCTTCGTTTTCTGAATGTTGAGCTTTAAGCCAACTTTTTCACTCTCCTCTTTCACTTTCAACAAGAGGCTTTTTAGCTCCTCTTCACTTTCTGCCATAAGGGTGGTGTCATCTGCATATCTGAGGTTACTGATATTTCTCCTGGCAATCTTGATTCCAGCTTGTGTTTCTTCCAGTCCAACGTTTCTCATGATGTACTCTGCACATAAGTTAAATAAGCAGGGTGACAATATACAGATTTGACATACTCCTTTTCCTATTTGGAACCAGTCTGTTGTTCCATGTCCAGTTCTAACTGTTGCTTCCTGGCCTGCATACAGATTTCTCAAGAGGCAGGTCAGGTGGTCTGATATTCCCATCTCTTTAAGAAATTTCCATAGTTTGTGGTGATCCACACAGTCAAAGATTTGTCATAGTCAATAAAACAGAAAGAGATAATTTCTGGAACTCTCTTGCTTTTTCCATAATCCAATGGATGTTGGCAATTTGATGTCTGGTTCCTCTGCCTTTTTAAAAACCAGCTTGAATATCTGGAAGTTCACGGTTCTCGAATTGTTGAAGCCTGGCTTGGAGAAATTTGAACATTACTTTACTAGGGTGTGAGATGAGTTCAATTATGCAGTAATTTGAATATTCTTTGCTATTGCCTTTCTTTGGGACTGGAATGAAAAATGACCTTTTCCAGTCCCAATCCTTAGTACAGAGTTTAAGCTGAATTGTTTTGTTGTGTAACCATCAGCTCTGAGCTAAAATTAAAAAAAAAAAAAAAGTTTTATGTGACTAAGACTAAGGAATGTACAGGAAAAAAAGAAAAATATATATATTTGTCCTTTCCTCCTCCTGGAGAATTTTGGACCCCTCTCTCTTCCTCAGGGACCCTGGACTCCTTATCACCCTACCTAGAAATTGATTCTCTCTTTCCCCCCCCCCCCGACCCTGCTTTTAGGATAATTATGTTGCTAAGGGAAAGGGGTGTCATATTCATTCCATAACTACTTCCTGTGTTGAGGGCTGTTGTCTCTACATTGTTGAGGCAGCATATTCTCCTAACCCTCATTTGGAGGGTCTCTGATCCAGGGGCCCTAAGTAATTGTTGGAGGAGGATGTGGCCCTCATAGGAGCTGGACAACCATTTGTAACCTAAAAGCTTTCAGATGGTCAGAAAAAACTCCAGTTACAGAGTTACAGTTGCAAGGAGCAAACAGTAATACCAGAACAATTAGAATTATTATGATTAAGATAGCTTTCTACCATGGGGAGCTAGTTAACATTTCCCAAAGTAAGGTGACTGAGGCTTGAGGAGAATCCATAACCTGAATCATCTTGATCATGTGTATGATAATGCAAATAACATTAGTACTTGTATCTGGTATATATGTACAACATTGGTTATGAATGGCACCAGCTCCTCCTTGTATGGCTGTTAGAATTCTAAGGCCAACCTGTTTTGTAAAACCATCTTTCTAATTTGTATTTGTTCAGCTTTAAGGGCTGAAATAGCTTTTCTGAGAATCTTATAAAGCCTGTTGCGTAAAGTTAGTCAGAACATCAACTCATAGCATTACATCTGTAGTTCCATTAGAGGGAACGAGGATTGCAGTCAGATAATCATACCAGTGAATAAACAGACCTTGCCAGTGAGTTCTAAGGTGTGGTGTATTAGCAGGCTTCTCTGGAAGCTCTGAAAATATGAAGCCATGAGTAAAAGCTAGACCGAGGGTGCATCTCCTTATCCAGCCAGGGGAAAGCCACGCCCATAGGTAAGAGTCAGATATCCAATAGGTCCCGTTTGGAGCAAACCATCATGACTGAGGGATACAGTCTCAATGAGTTTCTGGCCAGGCAAAAGGAGGACAGGAATGATTACATTGCATATTTCTTGAGACAAGATCCCAATTGTTCCCAATTATTATAATTAGAATTTACCTCTAAAACCTGTTGAGATGTAACCAAAAGGCAACCTACTTTCCACTTCCCATCCTGAACAAAAGAACTGCCATTTGTAAATATATCCATGTCAGAATTGTCTAATGGGGTATCCATTAGATCTTCCCAAGCTGCATAGTTTAAAGTTAGGAATTGGGAACAATTGTGATCGGATGTTTCATCTTCCTTTTCAGGAAGTAAAGTGGCAGGATTTAAGTTTCCACAAACTTTAAGCTTAGTTGTTTGTCCTTCTAACAACAGTGACTGATATTTAAGAAGCTGACTGTCTGCCATCCAAATATTAACTTTAGGGTTTAAGATTCCACTCACAGGATGAGAAGTCAGTATAGTAAGATTTATCCCACTAATACGTGTGAGAGCTTTGGGTGCAAATAAAGCAATTATGACGATTACTCTCAGCCAATGTGGCCACTCATGTTCCACTACATCTAGTTTTATGCTCAGGAATCCTATAGGTTGCTGGTGAGGCCCTCAGAGTTGTGGCAAACCCTGATTTATAACAAACAATTGAACTCTGATCCTGTGGGATGGCTTAAAGCAGGAGCTTGCAGGAGAGCAGTTTGAAGAACCTTAAAAGCTTTTTCAGTCTCGGGGAACAAACCAGTTTGTTGATCTGGGCCTGCTGAGTTTCAGTTATAAATTAATATAAAGACTAGGCAAGTTCCCTATTGAACTGACTGGCTCATTGGAAAAGATCCTGATGCTGAGAAAGATTGAAGGCAGGAGGAGAATGGGGCGACAGAGAATGAGATGGTTGGATGGCATCACCGACTCGATTGACATGGGTTTGGGTAGACTCTGGGTGTTGGTGAAGGACAGGGAAGACTGACATGCTGCAGTTCATGGGGTCTCAGAGTTGCCCATGACTGAGTGACTGAAGTTTCCCATAACCCAATATCCAAATTCATCACTAGCCTATGATTCCCCCAAATCCTCTCAATTGTCTTAAAGTCATAGGCAAGGAATGATTCAATACAGGTTTAATTCTCTAGGGGCTTATGGCCCTAATCTCTTCTGATATGATTAGGCCCAGATATTTAACAGATTGTTGACAAAGCTGAGCCTTTTCCCTTAATGCCTTATAACTTCAGCCAGCCAAAAAGCGTAGGAAGACATCTGAGGCTTGTGAGCAAGCTTCCTCTGTCTCAGCACAGAACAGAAGATCATCTGCTTACTGTAGCACCAGTGCCTTGGAGCTATTAAAGTTTTGTAAATCCCACCGGGCTTCCCTGGTGGCTCAGAGGTTAAAGCATCTGCCTCCAATGCGGGAGACCTGAGTTCAATCCCTGGGTCGGGAAGATCCCCTGGAGAAGGAAATGGCAATCCACTCCAGTATTCTTGCCTGGAGAATCCCATGGACGGAATAGCCTAGTAGGTTACAGTCCATGGGGTTGCAAAGAGTCGGACACGACTGAGTGACTTCACCTTCAAATCCCATGACAAACTTTGCTCAGATAGGTGGGGGCTGTCACAAAAGCCCTGGGGCAAAACTGTCCAGGTTTACGGAGAAGCTGGCTGAGTAGGGTCTCAAAGGCAAATAGAAATTGACTTTCCACCATCAATCATACAGAATAGAAGGCATCTTTTAAATCAATTACTGAGAAATATTTGGCCCACGCAAGAATTTCAGACAACAAAGTATTAGGCACCCTGGGGTGTAAAGGAACCACAACCTCATTTATTATTTGTAAATCTTGATCTAGTCTTTGTTTATCCTTTGACTTTTTCACACCCCAAATAGGAGTGTTGCATGGACTATTACCGGGAATTAATAACCCCTGTTGCTCTAACTTTTCAATGATGGATTTTAACCCTTCCTTAGCACAGTGGCTAGAGCTCTGAGTGTTCTTGTCCTGAAGATCCCAGATGATAATTTATGGTGAATTATGTCAGATTCGTGATCTCCAAAGAAGAAGATTTAGCTTCGGGACCAGGGACCAGACTTGATCAAAGAGCTGTTGTATAGCAGAGCTAATTTATTAAAGTATAAAAAGGAACAGAGAAAGCTTAGACATAGAAGGGGGACAGAGAGTGCCCCCCTCACTAGTCTTAGCAATTTCAGTTCGGCACACTCACTCAGTCGTATCCGAATCTTTGTAATTCCATGAACCGTAGCATGCCAGGCCTCCCTGTCTGTCACGAACTCACAGAGTCCACCCAAACCAATATCCATTGAGTCAGTGATGCCATCCAAATATCTCATCCTCTGTCATCCCTTTCTCTTCCCACCTTCAATCTTTCCCAGCGTCAGGGTCTTTTCAAATGAGTCAGCTTTTCACATCAGGTGGCCAAAGTTTTGGAGTTTCAGCTTCAACATCAGTCCCTCCAATGAACACTCAGGACTGATCTCCTTTAGGATGGACTGGTTGGATCTCCTTGCAGTCCAAGGGACTCCCAGGAGTCTTCTCCAACACCACAATTCAAAAGCATCAATTCTTTGATGCTCAGCTTTCTTTATAGTTCAACTCTTACATCCATACATGTTTACTGGAAAAACCATAGCCTTAACTATATGGACCTCTGTTGGCAAAGTTATGTCTCTGCTTTTTATATGTTGTCTAGGTTGATTATAAATTTCCTTCCAAGGAGCAAGCATTTTTTTTTTTTATTTCATGGCTGCAGTCACCATCTTCAGTGACTTTGCAGCCCCAAAACAAATAGTCAGCCATTGTTTCCACTGTTTCCCCATCTATTTGCCATGAAGTGATGGGACAAGATGCCACGATCTTAGTTTTCTGAATGTTGAGTTTTAAGCCAACGTTTTCACTCTCCCCTTTTACTTTCATCAAGAGGCTCTTTAGTTCTTCTCTTTCTGCCATAAGGGTGGTGTCATCTGCATATCTGAGGTTATTGCTATTTCTCCCAGCAATCTTGATTCCAGCTTATGCTTCTTCCAACCCAGTGTTTCTCATAATGTAATCTGCATATAAGTTAAATAATCAGGGTGACAATATACAGCCTTGATGTACTCCTTTTCCTATTTGGAACCAGTCTTAGCAAGGGAGTTATATATTTTTTAATTGGTTATTATAGTAAGTAAAAAGAATGTCTCAAGGTTGTAATGGCCATTCCAGACCCACTCCCATAATATACAGTTTAAGATAACAGGATTAGTCAGAAGGTTCCTAAAAGGTGAAACATGTCCTCAAGAAGGATACATTGCTGTTATATAATCCTTAGTACAGAGTTCAAGTTGAGTTGTTTTGTTGTGTAATCATCCATTCTAGGCTTAAGAAAAAAAAATCATTTTGTCTGTTTCTCCTCCTTGAGGACTCCAGACCCATATCTCCACCATGAGAGTCCCAATCCCCTTTCTTCTCCTGGGAGACCCTGGACTTCTTATCAACCTGCCTAGGAATTGACTCTCTCAACATTATTCCAAATTTTGATGCTGCATATAGAATAATGAGGGTTTAATATACAAGTAGTGCCACAGGATGATGTACTGATATGTGATATATTTTTTTAAATTAATTGTTATTTTTTTAGTTTGTTTTGCTTTACAATACTGTATTCGTTTTGCTACACATCGACATGAATCAGCCACGAGTGTACATGAACTCCCAATCCCGACCCCCACCTCCCCCTTCCCGCCCCACACCCTCTCTCTGGATTATCCCTTGCAAGGAGATCCAACCAGTCCATTCTGAAGAAGATCAGCCCTGGGATTTCTTTGGAAGAAATGATGCTAAAGCTGAAGCTCCAGTACTTTAGCCACCTCATGCGAAGAGTTAACTCACTGGAAAAGACTTTGATTGTGGGAGGGATTGGGGCAGGAGAAGAAGGGGATGACAGAGATGAGATGGCTGGATGGCATCACGGACACTATGGACGTGAATCTGAGTGAACTCCAGGAGTTGGTGATGGACAGGGAGGCCTGGCATGCTGCAATTCATGGGGTCACAAAGAGTCAGACACAACTCAGCGACTGAATTTACTGAACTGAAGGAATTAGGATTTTTCAAGAGGCTCTCAAGAGTCTTCTCCAAGACCACAGTTCAAAAGCATCAGTTCTTCAGCACTCAATTTTCATTGTGGCCCAACACTCAAACCCATACATGACTACTGGAAAAATCGTAACTTTGGCTAGATGGACCTTTCTCAGCAAAATAATGTCTCTGCTGTTTATCATGTTGTCTAGGTTGGTCATACCTTTTCTTCCGAGGAGCAAGCGTCTTTTAGTTTCATGGCTGCAGTCACCATCTGCAGTCATTTTGGAACCCAAGATAATGAAGTCTTTCACTGTTTCCATTGTTTTCCCATGTATTTGCCATGAAGTGATGGGACTGCAATGCCATGACCTTAGTTTTTTTACTGTTGAGTTTTTTTTTTTAATTAATTTTTATTTTTTTAGTTTGTTTTGCTTTACAATGCTGTATTCGTTTTGCTACACATCGACATGGATCAGCCACGAGTGTACATGAACTCCCAATCCCGACCCCGACCTCCCCGCTCCCGCCCCACACCCTCTTTCTGGATTATCCCCGTGCATCAGTCCCAAGCATCCTGCATCCTGCATCAAACCTGGCCTGGCGATTCGTTTCACTTATGATATCACACATGTTACACTCCACTCTGCCAACCCATCCCACCCTCTCCCTCTCCCACAGAGTCCAAAAGGCCATTCTATACATCTGTGTCTCTTTTGCTGTCTTTAAATCTATTACAAGATTATTGATTTTTTAGATGGAAAGCAAATTTATAAGTTTGAAATAATGTACATGTTATGTGTTTACATGTGTTTGTGTATACCTAGCTGAAGAGCCAGAAAACACTTTAATTTTTTGGATGTAAATCAATGTTGAGTTCTAGTCTACTGTCCTTGATTGAGATTCTAGTTTCTTCATGCTTCCTTCTTTAACAATTATTTGTATCTTTTTCAGGGTTAAGGAAGAAAAGAGTTTTGAGACCTACGACATTAGAAAGACTTCCAAAATCTCAATGTCCCCATCCAATAACCAAGCTTAGCAAGAGGATATATTTTTTAACCTATGACAAAGGCCCATTCATAGAGCCCCATTTATGTCTAAGCAATGCCATTTTCAAAGGAAGGTGTGAAGTGAGAATTTACTTTGTCTTTATGGAAAGTTGCACCACCATCCTCTCAGGTGCAGGCACCCTTTGCTTTCTTCTTCCAAATTTCAGAACATAATTATCATCTAAGCTATTAAAAGTAAATTCAGCAATCTAGTTTAATTACTTCTTACAAATTTTCCTTACAGACAAGATAAAGACTAGATCTATATCTCCAGTTTATCTTCAAGCTATACCTTAAAAGACAAAAGTAAACACACAATAAGAATCAGTAATATATAGGCACAAAGCAAACTAAATCAATATTGAAAAATAAACAATTTTCAAAAGGAAATATTTTATTTAGAACAACTGTTTTGCTTTCAATAAACAAATTTTTTTTTTTGCTATTAAGCAAATAATTTAGCATGTTTGAGATTACTCCCCAAATATTTCTTATAGAAAAGGCTTCTACCCTCACCCTTAGCCAACTTTCCTTTCTTTATGAACACAGTACGTATTTCTGCTTCTATTCTTCTGATGTAATGTGCCTGGTGATAGCCCAAGTGTTGTGGGAAGAGTAAAAACAGTGTGACATTCATTCATCTCTTCCCTTTTTAGAACAACCATATCAGCATTTTATTGAGATGAAGAAACAAACTAGTCTGGATCAGTGAGTACATAGTAATGTAGAAAACAGTTTCCCTAGAGAGTCACCCAGACTTCAAGTACATTTTATATGAAAAATATAATTTCCTTTTCTGTACCACTGAGATTTTGATGGCAACATATCCTATCCTACTTCTACTAAGGAAGTTCATTCTAGAAGAGTTGTTCCCTAATATGTAAATAACAATTTACAATGGTTTGCCTAGTAGTCATTCCTAAGGTAAATTAAACTCTCCTTTGGTATCTTAAAGGGCTTCCCTGGTGGCTCAGAGGTTAAAGCGTCTGCCTCCAATGCAGGAGACCCAGGTTCGATCCCTGGGTTGGGAAGATCCCCTGGAGAAGGAAATGGCAATCCACTCCAGTATTCTTGCCTGGAGAATCCCATGGACGGAGAAGCCTAGTAGGTTACAGTCCACGGGGTCGCAAAGAGTCGGACACGACTGAGCGACTTCACCTTTGGTATCTTATGGGGCTTCCCAGATGTTGCAGTGGTAAAGAATCATTCTGACAATGCAGGAGTCATGGGTTTGATCCCAGGGTCCGGAAGATCCTCTGGAGGAAGAAATGGCAACCCACTCCAGTCTTGCCTGGAAAATTCATGGACAGAGGAGCCTGGTGGGCTACAGTCTATTGCGTCACAGAGTCAGGCATGACAGAGAGCATAATTACTCGATATCGTATTACGTGTTTGATGGCTGCTGTCCTAAAAGCTTAGATTGTTCTGGGGTAAAGAAGGACATGAATAGAGTGTTTAAAGTACTGGTAATTGTTTGTTTCATGATACAGGTCTTGTTACACATGTGAGTATAATTTGTGAAGATTCATCAGTGCTGATTACAAAAGGTATGCTTACTTGAAATTTGCAATCTGTACACTTAAAGTTTGTATACTAGTCTAAATGTATTTTATTTGCTAAAAAGTTTACTAAAATACTTTAAATAAAATAATATTATATCACTGTTTTACTTATTTTTGCTTAAAAGCTTCTCCTTGAAAAAACTTTTTAATATCTTTGAGTCTGGAATATCAGATTATTTTAAGTCCCGAGAGCCTGAATTTCTCCTTACCTTTGCAGAGATTAATATTAAATTTTTTTAAAATTTATTTATTTTTTTAATTGAAGGATAATTGCTTTACAGAATTTTGTTCCACTTACACCAACGGACAGATCATCAAAACAGAAAAATCAATAAAGAAACACAAGTCTTAAATGATAAATTAGATAAGATGAATCTCATTGATATCTTCAGGACATTCCAGCCACATGCAGAAAAATAATTTTTATTAAGGATATCAGAGACAGAAAAATGGAGAATACCCCTGTGTCTGTGTCAACTGAAATAAAATCAATTCCAATTTTCTTTGTACTCCTTAAGGGAATTTAAATATTTCTTAAGATTTCTGCAAATTCTTGGGAATGGAAGTAGATATAAGCCATCTTTAGTTCTGGGCTTTTGGTTCTACATACTTTGCTTAAATTATAGTTCCTGTGACATACTTTATATGTCATCTCTCTTTTGGGATGAATTAACTGAGATATGAAACAGCCATTTGCTTAACTAAAAAGAACAAAATAACACTTCTAATTCTCAGAAGACATTTGATAAATTTGACTGAAGATTGGATATAGCTAAATAAAGAAGGAGAGAATATTAAATCTGCATACACTATTTAAAATTTAATATCAGTTAGTGTTTATTTTAAAAGAAATTTAGTATTCTTCTGGTTTTAATTCTGACTTATGAAGAGCTTAGACATCTTCTTTGTTCAAAGAAAACAAAAATAACTGAGTTAACTGAATATTAACTTTTATTGGGTCTTTCAAAGAACATAAGTCTGAAGCATTTTTAGAGGCTTAATGTGAACTAGTTTGGAAGCTGCAGTCTTAGAGAGGCACAGAATGTTATGGACTTCACTTCCAGAGACTGTCCCTGCTGTGCTCTCATGGATCTGAAAAGATCTCCTCCTTGCTCTTGCAGAGAGAAGGGATCAGTGACCAAAGTGAAGGGTACTCAGAACATTCTCTATGGCAAAGGCCTACTTCATAGGTGAAAATATTTCTCCTTCTCTATCAAGAACTCCCACGTCCAAAATTCTTCCTGTCTTATATAAGGGGAAAAACAAAAAGACAAGCTATGTCAATGGAGAAACACTTGTAAAGATCACAGCCTAGAGACAGGCCGGCTAAATGTTTCAGATTCAGAAGTTACAGAATGTCTCCTCTACAACATCTTACCACCTCAGCCAAAGGGCTGTAGCAAAACAGTAAATTATGCTTCAAAGAGCTGCAAGGCACAACCTATGTCCCAAAAGGACTGTTTAGGAAAGTCCAAAATGCAGAGGGAATAAAAAAAATCAAAGAACCTAAGGAACAGGAAGACTCTCGAATCTATCAAAATTAAGTGGGCTAGACCACCTTCTAGTCAAATAAGAGAGCCCTCACAGTAAGAGACTGGTAGTTCTGTCAGTTCCTATTACCTGATGCACTCTATCAGGCATGATGGGATCAACAGCAAATTACATCAAGGAAAGAATATGAAATTGAAGACAGGTCAATAGAAACATTCCAGAGAAAAAGAACTTTTTAAAAATGAAATATTTTTCAAATATTCAAACTGTGGAACAACTTCAAAAGACAAAAACAGATATAATTATAATATCACAGGGATAAGATAGAATAAACCAGTGGGTAGCCATTTCCTTCTTCAGGGGATCTTCCCAGACCAAGGATTGAACCTGCATTTCTTACACCTCCTCTCCTGCACTGTCAGACAGGTTCTTTACCACTAGCTCCACATGAGAGGCCTCATTAGTGGTTGAGAAAATAAGAAATCAATTATGGACCCCAAACCGTTGTTATAGGAAACTCAGGAAACATCATAATAGAGAAATACAACAAATGGGATCTAATTAAAATTAAAAGCTTCTGCACAACAAAGGAAACTACAAGCAAGGTGAAAAGACAGTCTTCTGAATAGGAGAAAATAATAGCAAATGAAGAAACTGACAAACAACTAATCTCAAAAATATACAAGCAGCTTATGAAGCTCAATTTCAGAAAAATAAAGGACCCAATCAAAAAATGGGCCAAAGAACTAAATAGACACTTCTCCAAAGAAGACATACGAATGGCTAACAAACACATGAAAAGATGCTCAACATCACTCATTATCAGAGAAATGCAAATCAAAACCACAATGAGGTACCATTTCACACCAGTCAGAATGGCTGCGATCCAAAAGTCAACAAGCAATAAATGCTGGAGAGGGTGTGGAGAAAAGGGAACCCTCTTACACTGTTGGTGGGAATGCAAATTAGTACAGCCACTATGGAGAACAGTGTGGAGATTCCTTAAAAAATTGCAAATAGAACTGCCTTATGATCCAGCGATCCCACTGCTGGGCATACACACCGAGGAAACCAGAATTGAAAGAGACACGTGTACCCCAATGTTCATTGCGGCACTGTTTATAATAGCCAGGACATGGAAGCAACCTAGATGTCCATCAGCAGATGAATGGATAAGAAAGCTGTGGTACATATACACAATGGAGTATTACTCAGCTATTAAAAAGAATACATTTGAATCAGTTCTAATGAGGTGGATGACGCTGGAGCCGATTATACAGAGTGAAGTAAGCCAGAAAGAAAAACACCAATACAGTATACTTACACATATATATGGAATTTAGAATGATGGTAATGATAAACCTGTACGCAAGACAGCAAAAGAGACACAGTTGTATAGAACGGCCTTTTGGACTCTGTGGGAGAGGGAGAGGGTGGGATGGGTTGGCAGAGTGGCAGTGTAACATGTGTGATATCATAAGTGAAACGAATCGCCAGTCCAGGTTTGATGCAGGATGCAGGATGCTTGGGACTGATGCACGGGGATAATCCAGAGAGAGGGTGTGGGGCGGGAGGGGGGAGGTGGGGGTCGGGATTGGGAGTTCATGTACACTCGTGGCTGATTCATGTCAATGTATAGCAAAACGAATACAGTATTGTAAAGAAA
This sequence comes from Aepyceros melampus, assembly GCA_006408695.1. Classification (NCBI taxonomy): domain Eukaryota; kingdom Metazoa; phylum Chordata; class Mammalia; order Artiodactyla; family Bovidae; genus Aepyceros; species Aepyceros melampus. The sequence continues at coordinate 33,331 of SJXQ01001799.1, read as the reverse complement.
AACAAACTAAAAAATAACAATTAATTTAAAAAAGATTAAAAAAAAAGAAAAAAAAAGAGAAATACAAAGCAAAAGAAAAACAACAGAAATCTAAACTTAAGTTTATATTATAATCATATTCAATCATGGAAAACCTAAGACAGAGTAAAACAAAGTGAAAGCAATCAGAGAAAACTAAATACTTTACATAAGGAAAGAAATCAAAGTGATCATTGAATTTAAAAAAAATCAAGTTAAAACAAAGTGGAATTAAAGTATTTTAAGTATAAAGAGGCAAGAAAAAAAAAGCCCCAGTAATCTAGAATTTTATTTTAAGTGAAATTATCCTTCAAAAGTGAGGGAGAAGTAGAAATTTTTGAAAACTATAAACAGAGGAAATTCATCAGGGCTAGGCCTTTCTTATGAGAATTATTAAAAGATTTTCTTGGCTTTAGAACGATGACTTAAGATCAAAGTTCAAGTCTAAAAAAGAAAGGGAGAATATTAGAGACATAATAATGAAATAAAATAAAATATTTTTTTTTACTAATTGATATGAAAGATACTGTTTAAGCAAAAATAGTATTATTTTCAGACAATGGAATATTATAGTAAACACAGATCAAAAATATTGGATCACCATAGCCTATGAATGACAGCAATGTCTTAAGGGAAGGGAAAAATTGGAAATATTTTGTTATAAAGTACCTGTACTATGTATAAAGTGATATAGAGTTATTTGAAGTTAGAATATTTGAAAACTATATTTTAAAAAAAGACCGGTGTAAGCCCAAAGCAGTAGAAGAAAATAAATAATAAACAATAAGGCAGAAATTGGTATAACAGAAAACAGAAAAACAATAGGGAAAATAATTAGAATCAGAGGCTGGTTCTTTGAAAAGATAAATAAAATTGATGATTCTCTATTCTGGATAACCAAAAAAGGAGAGAAAAGATACACATTACCAATATCAGAAATGTAAGTGGGTAATTACTACCAACTCTCTGGACATTAGTAAGTAAGTAAAGTCACTCAGTCGTGTCCGACTCTTTGTGACCCCATGGACTGCAGCCCACCAGGCTCCTCAGTCCATGGGATTCTCCAGGCAAGAATACTAGAGTGGGTTGCCATTTCCTTCTCCACTCTGGACATTAAAAGGATATTAAAGTACTTCTATAAATAAATTTATGACCATAAGTTTAATAATTTTAATAAAATGGACAAATTTCTTGACAGTCACTATCACACTCAGAAATGTAAGTGGGTAATTACTACCAACTCTCTGGACATTAGTAAGTAAGTAAAGTCACTCAGTCGTGTCCGACTCTTTGTGACCCCATGGACTGCAGCCCACCAGGCTCCTCAGTCCATGGGATTCTCCAGGCAAGAATACTAGAGTGGGTTGCCATTTCCTTCTCCACTCTGGACATTAAAAGGATATTAAAGTACTTCTATAAATAAATTTATGACCATAAGTTTAATAATTTTAATAAAATGGACAAATTTCTTGACAGTCACTATCACACTGTCAAACTCATTCAAGAAGAAACAGGTAATCTGAAAAGGTCTATATCTATTAAATGAGTTGAATTAATAAATGTGAATTCTGCTATACACAGAAGTGATAACAATTCTGCACAAATATTTCCACAAAATGAAAGCAGTGGGGCATTTTTAAACTCATTCTGTGATATCAGAATTACACTTATAACAAAACTAGATTTCAATAAATTAATTATGCAACTAATATCTTTTATGAACATGGTATAAAAATACTCAACATAAAATTAGCAAATCAAATTATGTAGTGTTAGCAAAAGTTATACACCAACACCAACAGGGATTGATTTCAGGTAAAGAAAGCTAATAGATTCAACATTCAAACATCAGTCAGTGTTATCTACTACATAAAGAGCCTAAAAAAATTATAAGATCATGAAAATTAATGCAGAGAAAGTATCTGACAAAACCCAACAGCATCTATAATAAAAATTCTACAGATTAGAAGGAGACTTTCTCAACTTGGAAAAGAACAGGAACAAAGAGAGCTATCACTAACTTCATACTTAATGATGAGATGTTGGACATCTTCACTTTTGACTGAGAACAAGCAAGGATGTTCCCTCTTTGTATTCATTCAGTTTTGTATTAGAAATCATAACAAGTGCAATGAAAGAAGAAAATAAAATAAAAGCTAAACAGATTGGAAAGGAAAATAGAATCGTCTTCATTAATGAGACTTACTTTTCTAGGTAGAAAGGTCTAAAGAATTGCCTAGAAGCAAAAGCAAAGCAAAACAAAACCTCTATACCTAAGTGAGTAAAGCAAGGTCATAGGATATAAGGTTAATGCATAAAATCAATTGCTTTCTTGTAGTTTGGAAATAAACAAATGGTATTTGGGCTTTAAAAAAATGATGCTTAAGATAGAGTTTTTTAAAATCAAAAATGTACTTAGGTATAAATCTAACAAATTATGGGTAGGATCTTTACATGGAAGCTACAAAATGCTGATGAAAGAAAGGAATATCTAAATTAATTTAAAGGCTAAGATTCTGTGTTCATGGACTGGAAGACTAAATACTGTTAAGATGTCAATTTTGCACAAATTTGGTTATAGATAAATGCAATCTCATTAAAAATCTCAGTGAGCTTTCTTATTGATATTGACTTGATTCTAAAGTTTACATGGAATGGTACAGAAATAGAATAGCATACATGGTACTGGAGAAGAAAAGACTTTCATCTACCTGATATTAAGGCTTATTATAAACCTACAGCAAACCTCATTAAATCTCCTTTGTCAAAGATGAATCAACTTTATTATTATACGTCTTTTTTTTCTGTGCTCTCTTTTCTCCATTAATCTGTGTATCCATTTTTTAATCAGTATCACACTATCTTAATTACTGTAGTTTTACTCAGCCATTAAAAAAAAAAAATTAAATTCTGCCATTGTAGCAACATGGATGAACTCAGAGAATGTTCAGTTCAGTTGCTCATTCATGTCCGAATCTTTGCAACCCCATGGACTGCAGGACACCAGGCTTCCCTGTCCATCACCTGAAGTTTGCTCTAACTCATGTCCATCAAGTTGGTGATGCCATCCAACCACCTCATCCTCTGTCATCCCCTTCTCCTCCCACCTTTAGTCTTTCCCAGCATCAGGGTCTTTTCCAATGAGTCAGTTCTTCACATCAGTTGGCTTATGCTTAGTGAAATGAGTCAGACAGAGAAAGAAAAATACAGTATACCACTTGCATGTGGAATCTAAAAAATAATACCCCAAAATGTGTATAGAACACATAAAAATACTCACAGATATAGGAAACAAGCTAGTGGTTACCACAAATGGAAAGGGGAGGGGAGATTAGAAATAGGAAATTAAGAGATACAAACTACCATGTATAAAAAGTTGATAAGCATCAAAGATATATTGCAGCCATGAAAATAAAAGACGCTTTCTTCTTGGAAGAAAAGTTATGATCAGCCTAGATAGCATATTGAAAAGCAGAGACATTACTTTGTAAACAAACGTCCTTCTAGTAAAGGCTATGGTTTTTCCAGTGGTCATGTATGGATGTGAGAGTTGGATTGTGAAGAAAGCTGAGCACCGAAGAATTGATGCTTTTGAACTGTGGTGTTGGAGAAGACTCTTGAGGGTCCCTTGGACTGCAAGGAGATTCAACCAGTCCATTCTGAAGGAGATCAGCCCTGGGATTTCTTTGGAAGGAATGATGCTAAATCTGAAACTCCAATACTTTGACCACCTCATGCAAAGAGTTGACTCATTGGAAAAGACTCTGAGCTGGGAGGGATTGGGGGCAGGAGGAGAAGGGGACAGTAGAAGATGAGATGGCTGGATGGCATCACTGACTCAATGGACGTGAGTGAGTGAACTCCGGGAGATGGTGATGGACAGGGAGGCCTTGCGTGCTGCGATTCATGGGTCGCAAAGAGTCAGACATGACTGAGCGACTGAACTGAACTGAAGGATATATTGTATAGCACAGGGAGCTATAGCCCTTATCTTGAAATAACTTTTAAAGGAATATTATCTATAAAAAGGCAGATTCTTTGCCAGCTGAGCCACAGTGGAAGCCCATCTGTACAAAGAGTAAACCACTATGCTGTATATCTGAAACTAATATAATGCTGCAAATCAATTATACTTCAATAAAAATACATTAATTAATAAAGCAACACATGATACTTGATAAAAAACAAAATGGGCAAAAACCCATAGAACTTTGTAATATAGCTGTTTCTTCTAATTCTATGAGATTTTATATACTATACATTCACAGGCACATACATGTTCATATATTATATGCCCTAAAAAGAACATAATAATTTTAATTAGATCCCATTTGTTTATTTTTGCTTTTATTTCCAGTATTCTGGGAGATGGATCATAGAGGATCCTGCTGTGATTTATGTCAGAGAGTGTTTTGCCTATGTTCTCCTCTAAGAGTTTTATAGTTTCTTGTCTTACGTTTAGATCTTTAATCCATTTTGAGTTTATTTTTGTGTATGGTGTTAGAAAGTGATCTAATTTCATTCTTTTACAAGTGGTTGACCAGTTTTCCCAGCACCACTTGTTAAAAAGATTGTCTTTAATCCACTGTATATTCTTGCCTCCTTTGTTGAAGATAAGCTGTCCATAGGTGTGTGGATTTATCTCTGGGCTTTCTATTTTGTTCCATTGATCTATATTTCTGTCTTTGTGCCAGTACCATACTGTCTTGATGACTGTGGCTTTGTAGTAAAGCCTGAAGTCAGGCAGGTTGATTCCTCCAGTTCCATTCTTCTTTCTCAAGATGGCTTTGGCTATTCGAGGTTTTTTGTGTTTCCATACAAATTGTGAAATTATTTGTTCTAGCTCTGTGAAAAANGTGTAACATGTGTGATATCATAAGTGAAACGAATCGCCAGTCCAGGTTTGATGCAGGATGCAGGATGTTTGGGACTGATGCACGGGGATAATCCAGAGAGAGGGTGTGGGGCGGGAGGGGGGAGGTAGGGGTCGGGATTGGGAGTTCATGTACACTCGTGGCTGATCCATGTCGATGTGTAGCAAAACGAATACAGTATTGTAAAGCAAAACAAACTAAAAAAATAAAAATTAATTAAAAAAAACATAATAGAATAGAAACATGTCAGTAGTCATAATAAATGCAAACATTTCAACTTGCAAAGGGTGTAAAGTCTAAAATCAGATGTTAAAAGTATCCAGCTAGTCCTAATCTAAAAGGCACAAATGAAATACAATTATATTAAAAAATTAAAAAAAGATTCTCCATGTACTTAGTAACCAAAAGAAATCTGGCAAAGCAAAAATATTATATACTTTAAGCAGTAAGCCGTAATAGGGCTAAGGCTAATAAATATTCCTATAGAATGATAAAACAGATATTCTGAACTATTCTGAACAGTCTAGGTTTTACTTGATTTTTGGGTCCTTCAAAATTCATATGTTGAAAACCTAATCCCAATGGAGGCTGAGCCTTTGGGAGGTAGTTATAAGAGAGGAAACATCATAAATGGAACAAGTGACCATATAAGAAGAGGCCAGAGAGCTGGGGAGTTCAATTTTTACCATATGAACACACAGCTAGAAGACAGCCTTCCCTGCAAATCAGGAAGAAGGCACTCACCAAGACACAGCTATGCTGACATCCTGAACTTGGATTTCCAGGCTCCAGATCTGTGAGAAATAAATGCTTGTTGTCTAAGCCACCCAGTTCATGGTAACTTGTTACAGCAGTATGAGCTAAAAAAAATAGTATACTAATTATATAATACAAAGAAAACTATAAAGTACCTGTGAATAAACCTTTCAAACGATGCATGAGAGTTAATGAAGTAACTCATTAAATTTTATTGGCTAACAGGCACCAAAGAAGAAATATATATAAAATAAAAGCTTTTCCACATATATAAGTTATATACTTGGCTTCTGGATGGGTAAAACTAAATACAGCAAAGATGTTCTTTTTCCCCAATATAACTCACAGTTTAAATGAAATTCCAATTTTGCGTCATGATAGGTTACATGCTAAGCCAAGCCAAAAATTCATATAGAGAATTAAAGGGCTCAAAATAGAGTATTTGAAGTAGTAGGAGGAGACAGGATATTAAAATCCATTATAAAATTGCACTGACTATAAGGATACTATTAAAAATATACAAAGTAAAACAGCTATTTTTATAGAACTGTGTGTGTGTGTGTGTGTGTGTGTGTGTGTGTGTGTTTATGATGTACTATTTAAGCAATACCACTGGAGAAAAAAAAAAAAAAAAACCTCTTCACATCAAAAGAGTGATAAACGTAGATTTGTACCTCACACCATAACTTAAGATATACTCTGGTATATTAAATATTGTATTAGTTATCTGTAACTGCTGTAACAAAGTGCCACAACTGGGTGGCTTAAAATAGAAATTTATTAACTCACAGTTCTGGAGTCCAGAAATAAAAAATCAAAATGTTAGCAGGACTCTGAGGCCCTGGGTAGAATGCTTCCTTGTTTCCTTCTAGTTTCTGGTGAAAGTGTGTGTTAGTCACTCAGTCCTGTCTGATTCTCTGTGACACCATGGACTATAGCCTGCCAGGTTCCTCTGTCCATGAGGTTTCCCAGGCAAGAATACTGGAGTGGGTTGCCATTTCCGTCTCCAGGGGATTTCCCAACCTAGGAATTGAACCCAGGTCTCCTGCATTGCAGGTGGATTCTTTACCATCTGAGCCATCAGGAAAGCCCTGATTTCTGGTGGTTATCATCAGTCATTGGCATTTCTTCGCTGGCAACTGAATCACTCTGATCTCTATCTCTTTTGTCATATGCCATTGTCCTGTCTCTGTCTTAGTATGCAAATTTCCTGCTTATGACACTAGGCATTTTGGATGAAAACCCTGTTCTAGTAAGGCCTAATTTTAACTTAACTAATTGCATCTACAATGAGCCTATTTCTAAATAAGATCATATGGTCAGGTATTGGAGATATGATTTTAGGGTATCTTTTTGAGCCACCCAACTCAGCCTGTAACAATCCACTTCTGCTCACCCCCCAATAATGCATTGTCTTCCCATGTGCAAAATACATCCACACCATATGAATATCTCTCAATGTTAAGCATTCCAATATTAACTCCAAGTGCAAACTTTCATCTAAATATCATGAATCTAAAGTCTCAAGTCTCATAATCAAAATTATTTAAATGAATTATGGGTGATACTCAGGGTATGATTAATCCTGGAGCAAAATTCCCCTCCATCTGTGAACTTCTGACTAGACAAGTAGTCAATTTCTAAAATACAATGCTGGAACCATATAGCACAGATATCCACACTGCAAAAGGAAGAAACTTTTGGAAGGAATAAAGAGATTACAGATGTGAACAGGTCCAAAATGCAGCAATGCAAATTACACTAGATCTCAAGACCTGTGGTGCCATACCCTGTCGTCTGGGCCCACTGGGGCAACCCTGCCCCTCAGTGCTCTCCCAGGCCTGCACCTTCTGTCCTGAGGTGGCAGTAGGAGCCCTGCCTGCCTCTGCATTCTGATCTTCCCTCTCGTTGTTCTTCCCTCATTCCTTTTCACCTCTCTCCCTTTCAGATTATGAAGGCATTTTTTTCTATTAATAAAGGATTTTCAAAACCCTTGGTCTTCCATGCAATACTCAGAGATCCAAGCCATCAAACAAGACTGTCCTCCTCAAATATTTCCTGGATAATCTCATCTTTTTTCCTGGCTTGTGCAGAGATGGTTGATTAGATTCATAAATTACCTCCCTAACCTCTTCAGTAAGTGACTGTCCAGCCCTTCCTTGGTTTTATTCAAATAGGTTGTGAATTTTTAAATCATCGAGTGCTGGTTACTTTTTGCTTAAAACTTCATCTTTCAACTTATCTTTCTTCTTAAATTTTACCAAAAATATCAAAGAGAGATATATGCACTTTCAGAAACACTTTCCTTGGACATTTCCTCAGATAAATATTCAAGTTGATCACTTACAAATTCCACTTGCCACAAAAACTACATATACAATTCAACCAAGACCTGTCACTTTATGATAAGAATTACCTCTCCTTCAGTTTCCAAAAACATATTCTTAAATTCTATTCTTGACTGTACCTGAAACATCTCTAACACTCACATTTCTGGTAGCATTCTGTTCATGATGATACGTGTGTTCTATAAGACAACAGAAGCTTTCTCTGCAGCTCTTCTCACTTTTTTTTCAGAGCCCTTACCTGAAGTGCCTTTCAAGTCATATCTGTCAATACATTTGAGGCCATCTATGTTTTCCTATAGTGTACCTCAAAATTCTCCTATGCTTTACCCATTATCCAATTCTAAAGCTACTTTCATAGTTTTACGTAGTTATAACAGTAGCAGCCCAATTTCCAGTACCACACTTTATATTAGTTTCCTAGGGTTTCCATAACACATGACCATAACTGGATGGCTTAAAAGAGAACTCTATTCTCTCACAATTCTGGAGGTTAGAATTTCAGAATCAGAGTGTCAACAAGACCATGAGCCCTCTGAAATTCTGAATAGAACTCTGCCTTGCCTTGTCATAGCTTCTTGTGGTGACCTTCACTCTTTGGCATTCTTTTGCTCACAGCTGTATCCTTATATGGCATCTCTGTCTCCGTGTTCAAATCTTCATATTCTTATAAGGACACCAGTCATACTGGATAAAGAGTCTATTCTATTCCAGATGATTTCACTTTAACTTAACTAATTCCATCTGTAACAATCCTGTTTCCAAATTAAATCACATATAAGTTAGGAATTCAGTCTATGTTTTGGGGAGACAGAATTTAACTCCTAACAAATATGTATATTTGTAAAGCAAGACTACAAAAATAACTTGGAAGAAAATATAGAAATGCTTTTGAGCATTGTGGTACATTAAGATTTTTTTAAAAGACCAAAATTCAAAAATAATAAATTCGACTACACTGCAATTATATACTTCTGTGGAAATGATTAGTTAGCCATGTGACAGTGAAGTCATCATACTTAGGAATATATTTAGAACTCATATTGCCAAGAAAGGAATAGAAATTTATGTAAAAATATAATATATTGACAAAAATTAATTGTCAAAGATAAAATGCACAAATAGGAGTGAATTCATAGTAGGTGCTAAAAATCAGTAGAAATCTGGAAATTCTTTTTTAAAAAGTCCTAATTAACCACTCATTAGACTGGCAAAAAAGAAAGCAAAGTAAAATTTAACACAATATATTGTTGGTATGGATGTGAGAGACAGGAAATTATCAGTACAGCTAAGAGGAGTATAAATGGTTACATCACCTTGAAACAATTTAAGAGTACCTTATAAACTTTTCTTGTAACTATGTCATCATTTGATTCACTACATCAGTTAGCTGTTACCATCATATCATGATGATAAGCCACTGTTTAAAAACCACTATGTAATAAACCACTTGAAAACTCATTGATTCAAAGCCACAGTGTTTTTATTCTCTTGGGTCTGTGGGTCAGCTAAGACATGCTTTTTAAAGGTGTTAGTAGAGCACAAGTGAATAATTAGTATATGCATAGTGATACTTAAGGTTTTGGCTTAGAATCAATACATTATCATTTTCATCCACATGCTATTGACCAAAGCCAATCCCAAAGTCAAAGGGAAAAGTGCTCCTTGACTTGTTATGGAGGAGACAAACATATATCAAAGGGCATGGAAACAGGGACGAGTGAAAAATGTTAGCCATAACGATTAAATGTGCTTTCTTGGTCACATGTATTCAGAAGCTTATTACATGTAAAACATGTCCACACTCATCCCAATACCATAATCTAATCACAGCATGAGGCCTGAAACCTAAAATCTTGAGATCTATATCAATATCAACCTTGGACTAGTTCTTCATGATCCAAAGATTTATGAATAAGAAGAAAAACATCTCTTCAACATACAGTGGTCAAACAAGAAAAGGATATTGTCAATAGAAAATGTGTATTTAGATAATTTGAGAAACTTAAGACTCACTCCTTCATTTGCTCCTTCATAACCATTCTGAAATCCACCTGGATAAATGATGCCAGATCTCTGTAACTGTGGGGTAAGATATACATTTTACTAGGCACTGATTCTGCTCCCCATAACTGCTTTGCCATTCTAACATTCTCCTTGTATTTGCCCTAGGGACATCATTACTTTTCTATCATTGTCTTCGGCCATTTCTAGAGAGATTTGTAAAACATGGTTTTTTATTTTATTATCTTATTTTATTTTTTAGTTGAAAAACTTTTCCCATCCTCCTTTATACTTCTTCATATCTGTAGAAAGTTGGGGACCAAGAGAACTTTTCTCATCTTGAACTATCTCAGTTAAGGCTTCCTATAACTTAACAAAATGTATTTCTCTTAAAAACTCCAAGGATTTTCTGTATATTTGGTTCCAGTCAAGTATCTTTGCCACATTCTATCCCCATAATTCTTTTGGAGACATCAGTTTCCTTCAGTACATAATTAGAACTCTTTAAGTACATATTTCTTCAGCAAAACCATGAAGTTATGTCTGTTATAAGTTCTTTCATCCAAATGAAAAGATCTCCTAGTTTTTTGTATCTTATAAAAGTGACTTCCCTTCTTTTGATTTTTTTTCTTTGACCCCAGGTTGTATCTTAATTTGAGAATCTTTTATTGACAGGAGAGTTGGAGAACAAGATATTGCTTTTTTTTTTTTTCTATCCAAAGTTTTGGGCTCTCTATATTACATCTAAATTTTGCTGAAATCTGTCCAGTTGTTTCTGAGTTTATCCATTTCTTTGGTAGCTTATATGAAGCAACAATCTCAAACTTTTTGCCTAGAAGCTATCTTGGCACAGCTCATTGAATACATTTTCTTTTATTAAATAAACATATGATAGTTTTATCAGCTGTTTCACCACCACATAACATTGATTATAATAATAAACTGCAGATAATATAAAAGTATAACACACTTAAAAATATTTGATAAAATGTCATATCCATTAATGAATAAAATAATTAACAGAATAGCATAAAAGGAAACACAAACACATACACACTTTATATGCTGATTTACACTGAATCTATCTTGCAGCAACAAAAATTATGGTACTATTCTGCAGCATTCTTCCAAATTGTGCTATCATCAAAAATGTCAATGCCAGTATTTAAAATATTAAGCTAGACAATATCATGAGATTTGATCTGCAGAAATACTCCCAAGTTTTAAAGATGTAAAATAGAATATATTTGAACAATTTTAAGCAACTCAATTTGGATATATACAAAAAAATATGAAATGTTGGTATGCAGTTTAAAAATGCTGTGTCTTACATTTGTATTCTTTCCTTTGTGTGAATTTGGCAAAAATCTAATTGTAAACTTTAGTAATAGTTGTATGGAATCTAAGGGAATATAAATGTCATATACATAATTGTAAGAGTTAGGCTCTGAAACAAATGTGTTTTGAATGGTATACTGCACAGAGCACTTGTAAATAGCTAAATGTCACTAGGCATAGCCAACAGAAGAATTTCTCTTTCATAAACATTGAAAGAAACAACAGCTCCAAAACAAAGAATTTACTTATATGTGATTTCATGAGCAGTTCAACCAAATTAAGATGCATACATTACAGATAAGTTTAGGTCATACTGTGAAATTAGTTTACTTAAAATTTTTTTGGAACATTTGTTAAACATAGTAACTAATAATTCAAAACAATTACTGAAAGTTATAGGTACATGGATAAGAATAAAAGTTAAAGCATTTTCAGAAATCAAATTGCCTATTTTTTTATTGTGGTTATCATATTTTTAACCTCTTTTTCTGGGCATCTCTTTTATTATACTGAATAAAATTGTAGAGTACTGTGAAAATGAATACAATAAAAAGTTATAAACTTGCACATCATTTGCGCTTTTTTGCATACTTGCTATGTTTACCTTGCTTAACAGCAGAGGAGCCACCATCTCCTAGTCTCAGATAACTTCTGTTAAGCTTTGCCAATAGAGGGCTCTAGAAGGCAATTAGAAGACAGGAAAAAGAAAAAAAAAAGTTAATTCCAAATGCATTTGCTTGTGGTTTCTGTCAGCAAAGCCACACAGCAGTCCTTCAGATGGAGGTGGCAGTTGTTTCCAGTTTTCAGTTTTTGTCTGTTTTTGCAGCATTCACAGGAATGAGACCCGTCATTCTCTTCCTCCAAACTCAATGATATGAAAACAACTCAATTAGAAAAGTAAAGAAAAAGATCTGAACAGACACCTCACTGACATAGATATGCAGACTGTAAATATGCAAATGAAAAAAGTGTTCAATATCATATATCATTAGAGAATTACAAATTAAAACAACAATGAGAAACTCATGTATACCTATTCAGTTCAGTTCAGTCACTCAGTTGTGTCCGACTCTTTGCTACTGCATGGACTGCAGCACACCAGCCTTCCCAGTCCATTACCAACTCCCGGAGTCCACCCAAACCCATGTCCATCGAGTCGATGATGCCATCCAACCATCTAATCCTCTGTCGTCCCCTTCTCCTCCCACCTTCAATCTTTCCCAGCATATCAGGGCGTTTTCAAATGAGTCAGCTTTTCGCATTAGGTTGTCAAAGTATTGGAGTTTCAGCTTCAACATCAGTCCTTCCAATGAATACTCAGGACTGATTTCCTTTAGGAGTGACTGGTTGGATCTCCTTGCAGTCCAAGGGACTCTCAAGGGTCTTCTCCAACACCACAGTTCAAAAGCATCAATCCTTTGGCACTCAGCTTTCTCTATTTATTAGAAAGAGTAAAAATCAAAACACTAATGACAGCATGTTCCAAAGATATGGAGCAATGGGAACTTTTAGTCCTTGTTAGTGGAAATACAAATGATATAACCACTTTGGAAGGCATTTTAGAAGATTCTTAGAAAGCCAAACATTGGCTTAGCATATGATCCAGCAATTATACTCCAATATATTTATACAAATGAATTGAAAACTTATGTCTGCACAAAAACCTGTATGGGGATGTTTACAGCAGCTTTATTCATAATTGCCTCAAATTGAAAGAAACCAAGGTATCCTTGAATAGACAAGCATATAAACAAACTCTTCTACATTCCTATCAAGGCCACAAAAAGATAGTAAATATCTAAATGCATATGGCTTAATGAAAAGAACCAGTTTAAAAAGACCATCTATTGAGGATCCTAACTATATGACCATTCTGAAAATATAAAAATTTTAGAGATTACTGGAAATATCAGCAGCTACCAGAGATTTTGGAGTAGAGATGGTGAGATGAATGAATTGAACTTGCTTATTTAACACTTTATTCTCAATCGTTTAGATAATATACCTTTTCAACTGATTGCATCATGTCTTCAAATGTCTGCTTTGAGGTTTCCCAGGTAGCTCAGTGGTAGAGAATTCACCTGCCACGCAGGAGACATACTGACTTCAATATTCTTGCCTGGAAAAATCTCATGTACAGAAGAATCTGGCAGGATATAGTCCATGGGGCTTCAAAAAGTCAGACATGACTGAGCACACAAGCATCCAATTCTGCTTTATCTTTTATTCTAATCAATATTGTACAGGATGGGCAATCATCTGAACACAGGTTTGAAGGGGTAGCTTTTAATTGGTTCTTGATTTGTCTTATTCCATGACACAAAAAGCTACTTGCTTTCTTTATTAATTAAAAAAAAGACCTTTATTTTAGCTATGTTGTGACAATTGAACAGCATAAAAGACTATTTTAGACTATAAGATTTGCTTTGCTTTGCTTTGCTTATAATTAATCCCAAATTTCTTAAATCACTTACTCTCAGTTAACTTAAATGTGGGTATTTTAGTGTAAGTTCACTTTTTTTTTTAAATAGTCTGCACTAGGGGACTTAAAAACAATCTCCTGTTTGTGTGTTACATGAACAGAAGTATCACTTTAAGTGAAAAAGAAGAAAGATGCAATGATATATAAAATCAGCTAAGATTTCCATAAAGATTTATTTACTTTATTAAAGTATATGATGAAAAAAAAACAAAATATACAGCATAAGTGTACATTCAGTTCAGTTCAGTCATTCAGTCGTGTCCTACTCTTTGCGACCCCATGAACCGCAACATGCCAGGCCTCCTTGTCCATCACCAACTCCCAGAGTCCACCCAAACCCATGTCCATCAAGTCGATGATGCCATTCAACCATCTCATCCTCTGTTGTCCCCTTTTCTTCCTGCCCTCAATCTTTCCCAGCATCAGAGTCTTTTCCAGTGAGTCAGCTCTTCACGTTGGGTGGCCAAAAGTATTGGAGTTTCAGCTTCAACATCAGTCCTTCCAATGAATATTCAGGACTGATTTCCTTTAGGAGTGACTGGTTGGATCTCCTTGCAGTCCAAGGGACTCTCAAGAGTCTTCTCCAACACCACAGTTCAAAAGCATCAATCCTTTGGCGCTCAGCTTTCTTTATAGTCCAACTCTCACATCCATACATGACCACTGGAAAAGCCATAGCCTTGACTAGATGGACCATTGTTGACAAAGTAATGTCTCTGCTTTTGAATATGCTGTCTAGGTTGGTCATAACTTTCCTTCCAAGGAGTAAGTGTCTTTTAATTTTATGGCTTTTAATTTCATATGCTAGTGTATATTTCATAAATATATAAAGGATCTCATTGATCTCTTGTAAATTTGTTGAATAATACTGCTTATTGTATTTTACTGACTTCTTTCAAAAACTTAGATTTACAGCTGCCAGAGAAATTATAAGTAGAAAAGTAACACCTCTGAAGATTCATATTATGTAAGGATATATATCCCTATATAAGTGGTTTGTACCACATTAAATAAAATTTCTGTTTAAATTCATCAAAATCACCTCAAATAAAAATTGAAATAATGCTGTATTTATGTTATTTTTACCTTTAAACTTTATCTCTAAAGCCTTTAGGGAAGCCTTTGTGGAATGCACCAATGGTCAATTAACATATGGCAAAGAAGGCAAGAATATACGATGGAGAAAAGACATTATCTTCAATAAGTGGTGCTGGAAAAACTGGACAATTACATTTAAAGGAATGAAACCAGAACACTCCTTAACACCACACACACACACACACACACACACAAATAACAAAATGTCTTAAAGACCTGAATGGAAAAGCTAGACTTTGTAAAACTATTAGAGGAAAACATAGGCAGAACACTCTTTGCCATAAATCACAGCAAGATCTTTTTTGACCCATCTCCTAGAGTAATGAAAATAAAAATGAACAAGTGAAACCTATTTAATTTTAAAAGTTTTGCACAGCAAAGGAAATCATAAGATTAAAAGACAACCCTTAGAATGAAAGTCAAGTGGGCCATTTGGAAGCATCATTATAAACAAAGCTAGTGGAGGTGATGGAATTCCAGTTGGGCTATTTCCAGTCCTAAAACATGATGCTGTGAAAGTGTTGTGCTCAATATACCAACAAATTTGGAAAACTCAACAGTGGCCACTGTTGAGTTCTGTAAAAGGTCAGCTTTCATTCCAATCCCAAAGAAAAGCAATGCCAGAGAATGCTCCAACTACCTCACAACTGTACTCATTTCACATGCTAGCAAAGTAATGCTCACAATTCTCCAAGCTAGGCTACAACAGTACATGAACCGAGAACTTCCAGATGTTCAAGCTGGATTTAGAAAAAGCAGAGAAACCAGAGATCAAATTGCCAACATCTGCTGGATCATAGAAAAACCTAGAGACTTCCAGGAAATATTTATTTCTGCTTCATATACTACCCTAAAGCCTTTTACTATGTGGATCACAACAAACTAGAAAATTCTTAAAGAAATGGGAATACCAGGCCACCTGGCCTCTTGAGAAATCTGTATGGAATCAAGAATCAACAGTTAAAACCAGAGATGGAACAACAGACTGGTTCTAAATTGGGAAAGGAGTACATCAAGACTGTATACTATCACCCTGCTTATTTAACTTACATGCAGAGTGCATCATGAGAAATGTTGGGCTGGATAAAGCACAAGCTGGAATCAAGATTGCTTGGAGAAATAACAATAACATCAGATATGACACTAATTTATGGAAGAAAATGAAGAAGAACTAAAGAACCTCTTGAGGAAGGTGAAAGAGGAGAATGAAAAAGCTGGCTTAAAATTCAACATTCAAAAAATGAAGATCATGGCATCTGGTTCCATAACTTCATGGAAAATAGATGGAGTAACAATGGAAACCATGACAGACTTTATTTTCTTGGTCTCCAAAATCACTGCAGATTGGACTGCAGTCAAGAAATTAAAAGACATTTGTTCCTTGGAAGAAAAGCTATGACCAACCCAGACAGCATATTAAAAAGCAGAGACATGAATCAGCCATAGGTATGGCTGTCTAGATTGGTCATAGATCTTCTTCCAAGGAGTGATAATCCTTTAATTTCTTGACTGCAGTCATCATCTGCAGTGACTTTGGAGCCCAAGAAAATGAAGTCTGTCACTGCATACATATTGAGGTTTGACAGAAAACAGCAAAATTCTATAAAGCAATTATCCTTCAATTAAAAAAAAATAAATTAAAAAAAAAGGCAGAGACATTACTTTGCCTGCAAAGGTCCATTTAGTCAAAGCTATGGTTTTTCCAGTAGTTATGTGTGGATGTGAGAATGGGACCATAAAGAAAGCTGAATGCCAAAGAATTGATTTGATCCATGGTGTTGGAGAAGACTCTTGAGAGTGCCTTGGATGCAAAGAGATCTAATCTGTCAATCCTAAAGGAAATCAATTCTGAATATTCATTGGAAGGACTGATGCTGAAGGTGAAGCTCAATACTTTGGCCCCCTGATGTGAAGAGCCAACTCATTAGAAAAGACTCTGATGCTGGGAAAGATTGAGGTCAGGAAGAAAGGGAATGACAGAAGATGAGATGGTTGGATGGCATCACCAACTTGATGGACATGAGTTTGAGCAAGCTCTGGGAGATGGTGAAGAACTGGGAAGTGTGGTGTGCTGTAGTTCAGGGGGTCACAAAGAGTAGGATGCAACTGAATGACTGAGCAATAACAACAAAAGAATGGGAGAAAATATTTGCAACAAAGCAACTGATAAGGGATTAATCTCCTAAATACAGAAACAGCTCATGCAGCTCAATATCAAAAAAATAAACAATGCAAATAACAGGTTCAAAATAATAATAGGTTCAAAATAATAATAGGGTTAAAATGTAAACAGACATTTCCCCAAAGAACATATGCACATACCCAACAAACACATGAAAAGACACTCAACATCACTAATTATTAGAGAAATGCAAATCAAAACTCCGATGAGGTATCATCTCACACCAGTCAGAATTTTGTTTTTTAGTTTCTAAGTTGTGTCCAAATGTTTTGAAACCCCATATACTGGAGCCTACCAGGCTCTTCTGTCCTTGGAATTTTCCAGCAAGTATTCTTCCAGTATCCAGCAAGAATACTAGAGTGAGTTGCCATTTCCTTCTCCAATCAGTCAGAATGGCCATCACAAAAATCTCCAACCAAACATGCTGGTGTTGGTGTGGAGAATTGGAAACCTTCTTACATTGTTGCTGGGAATGTAAATTGATATAGTCAGTATGGAGAACAGTATTGAGGTTTCTTAAAAAACTGAAAATAGAACTACTGCATGACCTGGGCATATACTAAGAGAAAGCCATAATTCAAAAAGACATATGCACTCTAATGGAAACACTACTTACAATAGCTAGGATATGGAAGCAATCCAAATGTCCATCAATAGAGGAATGGATAAAGAAGATGTATCACATCTATATGATGGAATATTATTCATCCATGAAAAGGAATGAAATTGTGCCATTTGCAGAGACATAGGTGGACCTAGAGAATCTCACACAGAGTGAAGATGTCAGAAAGGGAAAGGCAAAGATTTCTGTTAACGCACAATGTGGACTTTAGAAAAATTATAGAGATAATCGTATTTGCAAGGTAGAAACAGAGATACAGATGTAGAATGAATATATGGATACCAAGGGGGAAAGACTTGGAGAAAGACGCTTACTCCTTGGAAGAAAAGTTATGACCAACCTAGATAGTATATTCAAAAGCAGAGACATTACTTTGCTGACTAAGGTCCGTCTAGTCAAGGCTATGGTTTTTCCTGTGGTCAGGTATGGATGTGAGGGTTGGACTGTGAAGGCTGAGCGCCGAAGAATTGACACTTTTAACTGTGGTGTTGGAGAAGACTCTTGAGAGTCCCTTGGACTGCAAGGAGATCCAACCAGTCCATTCTGAAGGAGATCGGCCCTGGGGTTTCTTTGGAAGGAATGAGGCTAAAGCTGAAACTCCAGTACTTTGGCCACCTCATGCGAAGAGTTTGACTCATTGGAAAAGACCCTGATGCTGGGAGGGATTGGGGGCAGGAGGAGAAGGGGACGACCGAGGATGAGATGGCTGGATGACATCACTGACTCGATGGTCGTGAGTCTGAGTGAACTCCGGGAGTTGGTGATGGACAGGGAGGCCTGGCGTGCTGCGATTCATGGGGTCGCAAAGAGTCGGACACGACTGAGCGACTGAACTGAACTGAACTGAATTGAAGGGGGAAAGGCAAAGCACAGGGTGATGAATTGGGAGACTGGTGTTGACATATATACACTACTATGTATGCAACAGATAACTGAGGAAAACCTACTGGATCGCACAGGGAACTCTACTTGTTTCTCTATGGTAGTCTAAATGGGAAGGAAATCTAAAAAAGAGGGGATATACATATCAGCTGAAATGGATACAATAGTGTAAAGCAACTATACTAAAAAAAAAAAAATTTGGAAAAAACCAACTACTATTTGATGCTGAGATTTACAAACATTAGCAATAAAATTATCTTTAGAATTTATATACAGTATAAAGTTTTCTACAGCTTGACTGCCAGTATGTACTCCCTGATGTCAATCCTACACAAAAGGCATTAGTTCTGTTTTCCCAAGAGGTAGATAGCCAGATGGAATAAGACATATAAAGATTTATTGAGGAAAACGACTTTGGAAAATAGAGAGGAAGTTGGATAAACTTCAGACCACAGTGCACATCTGCCTTATGAAGGAAAATGAGGAGGAAGGAGGATGAGTAGGAAAACTCTCACATGATAGTACAATTCTGAGAAAATTTTGTCCAGGGTTATGGTGAGTGCCTGAGTCAAATTCACCTTCCAGAGCCATCTGGTTTCTCACAGGAAATGTTCAGTGCCAGGATCCTGGTCTACTCAGTAATACGCTGGGAGCAGCTTTGCAAGGATGGCTTTGTCATAGATGTGGAACAGCAGTAGCTGGGACTGCTGGTCAACTATGTGCTTCCCAAAGCAGGAGATCTGAGAGGCTCATTTCCATGGCTATGCCTCATCATGTATTACATTGGAGGATTTTCTTTCCTGTGGAAGAGGATCTCTCTGACTCCTCTGAAATGATAGTTTAACTTCCTTTTCTTTGGTGAAGAACTTGAATAGTGTTTGTTGCTTCTTTATTTCACAGGTTGACATTTTTTCATTATAAAGTACTGAACTTCTAGAATGCCATGGAAGAATTCCAATTATGTTTGGGTGCTTAAGATTTATCTCTATCTATTATTTGTTTGAACTTCTGAGTGAACAATTTTCTTCCTTCCTCCTCTACTGATCCTTGTATTCCCGTCTTCCTGGTAATCTGTTTAGCTCCAGAGTTCCCCTTTATTTTATCCTAATTAATATGACTAGAATAATTGGGTAGAGAAAATTATTACAATGGTTAAAATCAGATGCCTTCTGTTTCTTTTGTGTTTAATAGATTATTTTATATAAGATATAACAATTATATAATTATATAAATATATGATTTTAATTTAATTTAATTTATTATAATTATAGATAATTTTTACATCAAAACTAGGATGAAAACCTTAAAAAGTGGTTATATAACTGAATTATACACACCTTGCTTTCCTCAGCTTCCCTCATGGATGAGACAGTAAAGGATCTTTCCGCAATGCAGGAGAACAGGGTTCAGTCCCTGGGTTGGGAAGATTCCCCGGAGAAGGAAATGGCAACGCACTCCAGTATTCTTGCCAGGAAAATCCCATGGACAGAAGAACCTGGTGGGCTACAGTCCATAGGGTTGCAAAGAGTCAGACTGAACTGAGTGACTAACACTTTCACTTTTGTTTTCCTCCAACTGTGTCTAAAAATAAAATACATTTTCCAAGAGAAGTAATCCCTGTTATAATGTAAAACTTGGTTGTATTGATATTTAAAGATCTCTGGATTTTTTAATAATGCATAACCTTTATTTTTCATTGTTTTAATTGCCATAAGATTATGTTGCTGCACATACCAAAAAAAAAAGTTACTGTTAATTTCTTATAAGCTTTTAAACTGAAAAAAGGAACCATATAACTTCTTTTCTATGAAATATGTTTTATTCAATTTGAAAATGTGGCTGCAGTGTAATTTACTTACAGCTGGGTGATTTGTAATTATTTATCAGTTGGGAACTTCTTCACATTTATTAAAGCAATATATTTAATAAATTCTCAACAAATTCTGTATTGGGAAGAATATGGATAATTTTCTATCCAGTTAAAATTAGATGTCTTCATCTTAGGAAACACTTTATCTAAAGCTAAAACATAATTTTGATTTTATACTTTTCTTAATTTTTCTTTATTATTTTAAGTATCTTAGGTGAATCCTCATTATAATTTTGTTCCAAGTTTGTCTGCTTTTAAATCAGTAAAATCAGCAGTAATCAATTGTAATTTTTTGTATTTTTATATGTATTAGTTGTGATGATATATGATATAACTCCAAATCTGTTTTCCCTTTTACACAAAGTCATGTTTAAGTTTTAGCATTATAAAATTCCAATTTCCTTTACAATGAACAATAACTGAGTATAACTCAACTATTAAGATGTAGGGAAAGAAATGTATAAAATTCAGGATGATTTCATTAAAGTGCAACTTGTGTGTTTTCTTTTCGATTGGCTAAAACACAGATGTGAGGCTAGAACATCCAACTTGAACTTGAGGGAATATGAGATTTGCCCAGTGGAGCAAATAAAGTTATATCCCTTACGAGTTTGTGGAACATAGCCTTTAATATCAGCTCTGAAGTTATCTTTTCTCTCAACAAATAGTAATGAATTGGAAACAAATATATTTTATTCTCCTATCTTCATTTTCATTTTGTACACCTATCTTAAATATGTCTATCAGAATAAATATTGATTAAAAGTACAGACTTTGAGTCAGACTTCTAAAATTAATTTCTGCTTCTAACATGTAATAGCTATAAAAACTTGGGCAAGATATTATACTTCCTGTGTCTCAGATTTCTCATTGAAAAAGTAAAGTTAACACTAATATCCAACTCATTAAATTGGTGTAAATATTTAAAATATTGCTTTGTACATATTAGTTTCTTCTTTTTCTTCCTCCCCCATCCTTTCTCTTTTTTCTCTTCATTCTTATTCTTATTCAGCAGTTGTTTTCAAAATATATTGGTATACAAAATGATCCAATTTATAATATGAAGAATATATATATGACATAAATTTTGATAACTTCTATTAACTACTTTGGGTATTTCTGGTTATTCATTTATTTAGTAATTCAAGGAATACTTATTGAAAACTGAAAATTAAATTGGAAAAATAATTATCTTGTACTAATTTCTTAGAGTTTTACAAAGAAAATAAGAGCTTTTTCTTATTAATATGTTTTTCATTTTCTTCAATTAATAAATATATATATGCATAAATATGTAACAACATTAAAAGACTATGCTTGTATTTTAAATCGAATTTTTATTCAATTACATTAAAATTCACATGCGAAAATTGTTCTTAAACTGAATGTTTTTTGCTACCACAGTCTTATGCCAGAAATATAATTCAGCTCAGTTCAGTCGATCAGTCATGTTCGACTCTTTGCGACCCCATGAAACACAGCACACCAGGCCTCCCTGTCCATCACCAACTCCCGGAGTTTATTAAACTCATGTCCATTGAGTTGGTGATGCCATCTCATCCTCTGTCATCCCCTTCTCCTCCTGCCCCGGGTCCTTCCAGAATCAGGGTCTTTTCCAATGAGTCAACTCTTCCCATGAGGTGGCCAAATTATTGGAGATTCAGGTTTAGCATCAGTCCCTCCAATGAACACCCAGGACTGATCTCCTTCAGAATGGACTGGTTGGATCGCCTTGCAGTCCAAGAGACTCTCAAGAGTCTTTTCTAACACCACAGTTCAAAAGCATCAATCCTTTGGTGCTCAGCGTTCTTCACAGTCCAACACTCACATCCATACATAACCCCTGGAAAAACCATAGCCTTGACTAGACAGACCTTTGTTGGCAAAGTAATGTCTTTGCTTTTCAATATGCTGTCGAGGTTGGTCATAACTTTCCTTTTAAGGAGTAAACATCTTTTATTTCATGGCTGCAATCACCATCTGCAGTGATTTTGGAGCCCAGAAAAATAAAGTCAGCCACTTCCAATGTTTTCCCATCTATTTGCTATGAAGTGATGGGACTGGATGTCATGATCTTAGTTTTCTGAATGTTGAGTTTTAAGCCAACTTTTCCCACTCTCCTCTTTCACTTTCATCAAGAGGCTCTTTAGTTCCTCTTCAATCTCTGTAATAAGGGTGGTGTCATCTGCATATCTGAGGTTATTGATATTTCTCCCAGCAATCTTGATTCCAGCTTGTGTTTCTTCCAGTCCAGCATTTCTCATGATGTACTCTGCATATAAGTTAAATAAGCAGGGTGACAATATACAGATTTGACATACTCCTTTTCCTATTTGGAACCAGTCTGTTGTTCCATGTCTAGTTCTAACTGTTGCTTCCTGACCTGCATACAGACTTCTCAAGAGGCAGGTCAGGTGGTCTGGTATTCCCATCTCTTTCAGAATTTTCCACAGTTCATTGTGATCCACACAGTCAAAGGCTTTGGCATAGTCAATCAAGCAGAAATAGATGTTTTTCTGGAACTCTCTTGCTTTTTCCATGATCAGCGGATGTTGGCAATTTGATCTCTGGTTCCTCTGCCTTTTCTAAAACCAGCTTGAACATCTGAAAGTTCACAGTTTACGTATTGCTGAAGCCTGGCTTGGAGATTTTTGAGTATTACTATACTAGCGTATGAGATGAATGCAATTGTGCAGTAGTTTGAGCATTCTTTGGCATTGCCTTCCTTTGGAATTGGAATGAACTAAACTTTTCCAGTCCCGCGGCCACTGCTTAGTTTTCAAGAGTTACTGGCATATTGAATACAGCACTTTCACAGCATCATCTTTCGGGATTTGAAAAAGCACAACTGGAATTCCAACACCTCCACTAGCTTTGTTCATACTGATGCTTCCTAAGGCCCACTTGACTTCACATTGCAGGATGTCTGGTTCTAGGTGAGTGATCACACCATCATGATTATCTGAGTCATGAAGATCTTTGTATAGTTCTTCTGTGTATTCTTGCCACCTCTTCTTAATATCCCCTGCTTCTGTGAGATCCCTACCATTTTTGTCCTTTATTGAGCCCATCTCTGCATGAAATGTTCCCTTGGTATCTCTGATTTTCTTGAAGAGATTTCTAGTCTTTCTATTCTATTTTTTTCCCTTTATTTCTTTGCATTGATCACTGAGGAATGCTTTCTTATCTCTCTTTGCTATTCTTATAATCTGTATTCAAATGGGAATACCTTTCCTTTTCTCCTTTGCTTTTTGCTTCCCTTCTTTTCATAGGTATTTGTAAGGCCACCTCTGACAACCATATTGCTTTTTTACATTTCTTTTTCTTGAGGATGGTCTTGATTCCTGTCTCCTGTACAATGTCATGAACCTCTGTCCATAGTTCATCAGGCACTCTGTCTAACAGATCTAGTCCCTTGAATCTATTTCTCACTTCCACTGTATAGTCATAAGGGATTTGATTTAAGTCATATGTAAATGATCTAGTGGTTTTCCCCACTTTCTTCAATTTCAGTCTGAATTTGGCAATAAGGAGTTCATGATCTGAGCCACAGTCAGCTCCCGGTATGTTTTTGCTGACTGTAGAGCTTCCCCATCTTTGGCTACAGAGGATATAATCAGTCTGATTTCAGTGTCAACCATCTGGTTATGTCCATGTGTAAAGTCTTCTCTTGTGTTATTGGAAGAGAGTGTTTGCAATGACCATTGCATTCTCTTGGCAGAACTCTATTAGTTTTTGCCCTCTTTCATTCTGTACTCCAAGGCCAAAATTGCCTATTATTCCAGGTGTTTCTTGACTTTCTACTTTAGCATTCCAGTCCCCTATAATGAAAAGGACATCTTTTTTTGAGTGTTAGTTCTAGAAGTTCTTGTAGGTCTTCATAGAACTGTTCAACTTCTTCAGTGTTACTGGTAGGGGCATAGACTTGGATTACCATAATATTGAATAGTTTGTCTTGGAAACAAATTGGTTATATGTTAAATTTTAAAATAAAAGAGAAAGCTTTAGAATCTAAATCGACAATAGTCTGCACTTTTAAAAATGTAGGGCTTCTGGTTTAAATTAATCATAGCCTATTTGGATGTCTTATTTATTTAAAATTCAGAAAACATAGCTGTTAGAGATGTGCCTTCTTCACTCCATTCCTTAAGGACATACTGCTTGCCACACATCTTATCAGAATTACTCTTTCAAGCCATTATGCAATTTATCCTCACTTTTGTACTTTTAAGTGTATTTTTTTTATCAGACCTTCAACAGGTAGGCATACTTGTTTTTACTTTTATAATAATGTATCCCTAAAATATAGATATGATGCATGATACAGAGTAATGTACTTTCAAGAATAGTATTATGCATTATTAAAATAATTATTCCTAGATTTTAAAAATATCATTATAAAGCAATTAGGTTTTTTTCATATTACAGAGGAAAACGTTGTGATCAAGCTTATATAAAAGCATAAATCATATTTTATATTAGGTATATAGTTTTGTTGTAGTGCATATGACATAACTTGCTTGAAATAACTAAGATGAGAATGAAAGCCTCTTTTTGGCCAGTCTGTGCATATTTCCTTATCATGCTTAAAAGTGGTTTGAAAATGCTTTATTGACAATCTAGGGCAAATTTGGTCCCATCACTTCACGGCAAATAGATGGGGAAACAGTGGAAACAGTGTCAGACTTTATTTTTCTGGGCTCCAAAATCACTGCAGATGGTGATTGGAGCCATGAAATTAAAAGACGCTTACTCCTTGGAAGGAAGGTTATGACCAACCTCGACAGCATATTGAAAAGCAGAGACATTACTTTGCCAACAAAGGTCCATCTAGTCACAGCTATTGTTTTTCCAGTGGTCATGTATGGATGTGAGAGTTGGACTGTGAAGAAAGCTGAGCACCGAAGAATTGATGCTTTTGAACTGTGGTGTTGGAGAAGACTCTTGAGAGTCTCTTGAGATCAGCTCTGGGTGTTCTTTGGAAGGAATGATGCTAAAGCTGAAACTGTAGTACTTTGGCCACCTCATGCGAAGAGTTGACTGATTGGAAAAGACCCTGATGCTGGGAGGGATTGGGGGCAGGAGAAGAAGGGGACGACAGAGGATGAGGTGGCTGGATGGCATCACTGACTCGATGGATGTGAGTTTGAGTGAACTCTGGGAGTTGATGATGGACAGGGAGGCCTGGCGTGCTGTGATTCATGGGGTCTCAAAGAGTCGGACGTGACTGAGGGACTGAAGTGAACTGAACTGATGGCAAATTTCATGTAAAAAGTTAATATTAGACTGATGTTTAAAGATACAAAAGAATGAAAACACTGCTCTACACATTCAAAGATTAGATCATTTGTTTTTTCTATTCTTCTGTTTCTTTCTCAATTAAACTAAACTTTCAAAACCTCTTCCTCTTAAAAGAGAGAGAGAGAGAAAAAAGATGGCCCTATAAATAAACCCAATCAATAGTTGCTGCTGCTACTGCTGCTGCTAAGTCGCTTCAGTTGTGTCCGACTCTGTAGGACCCCAGAGAGCAGCCCACAAGGCTCCCCCATCCCTGGGATTCTCCAGGCAAGAACACTGGAGTGGGTTGCCATTTCCTTCTCCAATGCATGAAGTGAAAAATGAAAGTGAAGTCGCTCAGTCGTGTCCGACTCTTAGCGACCCCATGGACTGCAGCCCATCAGGCTCTTCCATCCATGGGATTTTCCAGGCAAGAGTACTGGAGTGGGGTGCCACTGCCTTCTCTGAATCAATGGTTACATTACAAAAAAAGAAAAAAGAAAAAAAACAAGGTGAGGCAACTTCTGGATTAAAATGGAGTCAATTTCTTCTACTTTCCTTTATACTATTCCCAAAGCCAGAGACACATGAAAATTCATTAAAATTACTAAATCTAAGACCCACACACACAAAAATGCCAGCAATTGTGATAAATATCAACTAAATATAAATTACATTTATAAAAGCCTACAGGAAACTTATGAAACAACTGCAGCCCTGCATTACTGAAAGAGAAGGTGGGCTCATGAGCTGTTTTGTACCACTTGCCCTGATTCAGAGAAATACAGTTATGTCAAACAGAAAACTTGCACTCTCTCCTCTTTTCTGTTGCTAATCTTAATAAAGACTATTCAAGGTGACTTTTGTAGTCTTGCCTCGAACACCACTTTTCCAGTTTTCAGAGAATGCAATTCCTACAAATTAATATGGCAGAAAATATCAACTTCAGTGATATCACATTGCATCTTGTGATGCATAAAATTTAACAATAAATTTCTGTAGAAATATAAGAGGTGGGAAAAATCTGGATTGAAAGGTGTCGTCAGGATTGCACAAACTCACCCTATCTGCCTTTCATTTCTGGAGACTCAGGCACTGAGGAAAGGAGATAATCAGTTTTGATACAACAGACACTTTAGAAAGTGTGTTGCGTATTACCCAGTTTTCCATGAGTATGTCTGAAAAAGGCTTTAGCCTTACTTAAGAGCATGGTGAATGAAGCCAAAAATGAACGACAAAATAGATAACTCCTATGAACTTTGCCTTTCCGTAAGCATGTGACTTGACTATATTTCTTCTGGATATAATTATAAAGGGTAAAGGGAAGTCAACAAATTTCTGATAGAACATGACAGATACAAGCAGCAAAACTTCTGAAAGACACAGCGAGCCTTCTTTGCAAGTTCTAAGTCCATGGGCCCAAGGGTGTGCATAGTGGCATCCTCAGCACTTACTGCAGGACTGGGTCCCCAGGATGCACTGAGTGAATGTCTGCACTGTGTGTAAGGATAAACAATGACTGTGGGGAGAGGAAGGAGATGGATGTTGGATTTAAGCTTTAGTGAACATGGAAAATAAGAAAAAGAGTGAGACTGTAGATCAAGTGATTCAATCCTAGATGACAGGGAAAATAATGCTACTAAACATGCAACATGGGTACTGGAGAGAAAATGTGTGACTGGAAAATAAATTTT
The DNA here is from genome assembly GCA_006408695.1 of Aepyceros melampus. Taxonomy (NCBI): domain Eukaryota; kingdom Metazoa; phylum Chordata; class Mammalia; order Artiodactyla; family Bovidae; genus Aepyceros; species Aepyceros melampus. Next base: position 5,889 of record SJXQ01001799.1, on the reverse strand, counting down.
ATAATATGAATATTTAATGATAAACACTAACACCATGGTTAAATGTGAGGTGTCTCTATGGTAAGGAATCCACTTGCCAATGCAGGAGACATGAGTTTGATCCTTGGGTTGGGAAGATCCCCTGGAAAAGGAAATGACAAACAATCTAATACAGTATTCTTGCCTGGGAAATGCCATGGACAGAGGAGCCTGGTGGGCTACAGTCCATGGGATTGCAAAAGAATCTGACACAACTTAGTGACTAAAGCAACAAAAACAAAAAATTCCATCATTATCTAATTCAAAGGGAGCATTTAATTTTGGGGGGATAGTTTTTTTCATGTAGTTTGATAATATCTTATAATAGGAACAAGAAAAATATTCTAGATAATAGTTTAGCCTTTACTATATGAGATAAGAAGTTAACCTCTCAGAAAAATGAGTAAATTTCATAATAAAGTGAAAGAATGATATCAATAAGAAAAGTTTAAGACTGGAGAACTTAGAATATAATAATGGCAGCTGATCTGGAGCCTGACTGACCATAAGCATCTCTTAATTGTCACATGTGTGCGTGTATGATCAGATGCTCAGCTCTGCGACCTCATGGACTGTGGCCCTCCAGTTTCCTCTGTAGATGGAATTTCCCAGGCAAGAACACTGGAGTGGGTTTCCATTTCGTATTCCAAACTCACATAAGGAAAGCAAAACTGAATGTAAATCATCGTTCCAGGGAAATACGAAATAATACCATACATAAATTAGAAGCCAAAATGTAAAATTTTCATGTTCTTTGCTTTTAATTATGATTTTATACATTGTAATCATGAGTATTTTAAACTATATCATCCATCCTATCAGGTTTATCAGTCACAACTGAATATTTTTATAATGGTTCTAGCTTGAAGTAACTCTGTAGAATATCACCTTTTAAAATCATGCTCTTATTGATTTTAATTTTAACAACTCAATACCTTCCTTAATCAGAGAGAACAAATATTTAAAACTGAGTCATTCATAGTGAAAAAGAACATTGTCTACATGGAATGTGAGTTAATGCTCATCACAGACAATGCACTGAGTAAATAAATGTAAAACTCTTAAAATACTATTTTTATTAACTTACTTTACCCTAAACAGATGGCATGGAACTAAGTTTGCAAGGCTGAATGTATTATCCTTTTCCCCTTAATAAGTATGGCCAACTGGTGTTGTCATTAAACTGTTCATTGCTTCAGAGAGGCATGAGTTATAATGGTGATTTTTAACTTGTTACTTTTATCATTCCCAGCTTTGACTTGTTGTATAGAAGTTATTAATACCTCACAGTGTAGTTTGAGGACAGAATAGGGTAGAACTGTGTGCCATTATTTTTTCAGTGACTTGGAGAGTCCCTGACACACACTCGCACAAAGTAAATGAAGACAGAAATATTTTTTTTTCTTGGCATATAGGTAACTTTAACAGAGTAAAAAACTTAATACTCTCTGATAAAATTGAAATACCCATGCATTTTCTCTAATGTTTACTAAGTCCTTAAACATCCTGCCTGTTTGAAATACCATCTAACAAATACATTTTAGATGTATTTAGTTTAGAATGTGGGTATTTCTGCTAAAAAGCATTGCTTTTATAATAGCACCATTTAAGTCTAACATTTCACAATGAATGAACTTGAACAGCATGAGTGGTTAACCATTCCCTTCTGAGTATCTTCCCAGCCCCAAATCAAATCTGGGTCTCCATTGGAGTCGGATGGATTCTTTACCCTCTGAGCCAACAGAAAGCTCAATTTATCTATTAAAAATGTTTAAATATATATACAGTTTTGTCAGAACCTACACATTAACAATTAAATTATCACTATAAATCTGAGTTTTCTTAATCTATTGCAATTTTTATTCTCTTCAAATGAGTAAATATTTTATAACTATTTGCCTTAGTTTAAAAAAGCTAATTAATAAGGAAAACATTATTTTTAAAAAAATTATATATTTTTAAGAATTAATTTTGTAGTGCAAATACAAGAATCTCTCCTAAGTTTGAAAATCTTTTAGTTTTTAGTTCTTTCTTGAAATTGTGAAAAATGTAATAGAAATTAATGATGTACAGTTTTGATATTCTTCAAGAAGCAAGGTGTTTCTAGATTTTAATCTGTTATCTCTTCTGCAATAGAATCTTATCTCCATGTTTGCATATTCTCCTGTGACTCTAAAAACATCAAAAAACTATGATTAGAAACACAACAGTTCTGCTATGCTGCTGCTGCTGCTAAGTCACTTCAGTCGGACACGGTGCCCCATAGATGGCACCACCAGGCTCCGCTGTCCCTGGGATTCTCCAGGCAAGAACACTGGAGTGGGTTGCCATTAGAAACACAACAGTTCTGCTATATTTACAGTTTAAACATAAAATGGTAGAGGTGTTGATCATTAAATAAGCATATCAACAACTATCTTTAAAGTAATGCTTAATATTTAATGTGTGTGTTCTATAGTTTTCTAGTTTCTATTTCATCAAAGAATAGTAAGTCTGAAGTATTTTTTATCTGGGTGACGAATATCTCATTTGCACACAGAAAGTCAAGACTGATGTATTGAATCAAAAAATAAAATAGTAAGTTATTTTCACCTAAAAAAATTACAACACTTGATGTGAGCAATATAAAGAGGAAAAGGTGTTTTTTTTTATAACTTCTATAAAAATAAGAAACTTTTTGAGAATACATTTTGAATTGTTTTCAGTTCTAGCAGAAAGAATTCCTCTGTTTTAATAATCTTCAAAAAGGAAATGAGAAGGGACACAAGTGGCCATAGGAGGTATGAACCCATCAGGAATTTTCATCTGCCAGAGGTGGAACTTATGAAATAGTGACTTGGTGTGAAATCATACATCTGAATGTTGCTTTAAGTGTATAGAAACCATTCTATTTTTTTCTAGTCTTATATGTACTCTATGCTCATTCTTTTTAAAGAAAAGGGGTCAAATCTCTTTATATTCTGTAATATAAGATTTTTAAAATCCCAATAAAATAGTAACATAAAATTCCATCTTCATTTGGTTTTTATTTCTGCTAGTATTATCTATATGTAAACTTAGTAGGTGTAATGTAGAATATGAAGAAAAACTTAATACTAGTCAGGCTATAGAAAATGAATTTTGCATATGAATGTTTATAATCCTAAGAACACAAAACACTCATATCCATTTCCTCTGCCTTGGCTCACACTCTCTTCTCCATAATTAAGAATTTTGCTCCTAAAATTATTGCTGCTCTTTCCCACATCACCAAATTCTGCATCATTAAGAACATATTTCACCAGCAAATAAAATGCATAATAGAAGCATTGTCAAACTCCTTTGATCCCACAGGCCAGTTCAACGCAAGATTTTCTCACGTATTTTTCCACCTCTAGGAGAATTTCTCAAAACTGTCACCCATGCTCTTGGATTCAAACATTTCACCACTTTATACTGTTTTTAACTTATTCCAGTTGGACTTCTTTCCTCTCAGCTGAAAATCTCCTGTTGAAGTCCTCTTGCTTCTCCTTTTATCTCTTTTCTTTCTACACTCTCGGCTAAAGTGGAGTCGCTCAGTCGTGTCCGACTATTTGCAACCCCATGGACTGTAGTCTACCAGGCTCCTGTGTCCATGGAATTTTCCAGGCAAGAGTACTGGAGTGGACTGCCATTTCCTTCTCCAGGGGATCTTCCTGACCCAGGGATGGAACCTGGGTCTCCTGCATTGTGGAGAAGGCAATGGCACCCCACTCCA
>SJXQ01001798.1:0-15869 GCA_006408695.1 Aepyceros melampus | reverse complement strand
AAAAATGATCAGTATGGTAAAATATTTACAGGTAAACCTCATTTTGAGACAAATTTTTAAAATATTAAAATATTTACATAAGGTAATGATAAACCTGTACGCAAGACAGCAAAAGAGACACAGTTGTATAGAATGGCCTTTTGGACTCTGTGGGAGAGGGAGAGGGTGGGATGGGTTGGCAGAGTGGCAATGTAACATGTGTGATATCATAAGTGAAACGAATCGCCAATCCAGGTTTGATGCAGGATGCAGGATGCTTGGGACTGATGCACGGGGATAATCCAGAGAGAGGGTGTGGGGTGGGAGGGTGGAGGTGGGGGTCGGGATTGGGAGTTCATGTACACTCATGGCTGATTCATGTCAATGTGTAACAAAACGAATACAGTATTGTAAAGCAAAACAAAACTAAAAAATAAAATTAATTAAAGAAAAAAAAAGACAATTTATATTTCAACTTCTGAAAACTTTAGTCAATTATATAAGTAATTCCATTTCTATTTTAGGTGATTTCCATATGTGTATAATTTCAGGTTTGTCAGTGAGTAAATAAAACTCTCTAATAGTTGTAGACTAAAACTTATACTTAAAGTCACCAGTCTTTACTAACCAATGTATCACTAATGGACAACTACTCTTGTGTATGTAAGTTTTAATTCGAAGGAAAGTAATTAGAACTCTTTATCTTATGGAAATTTAACTTAAAAGCAAAAAAGCAATTCCAGTTTACAGTCTGCATTGCCCACTTTATATATTGAAGGCAGAATAAATTAATGAAGGGTTATAATTTGAGTCATAACTGAGAAGTTATCTGCTCATTAAAGATCTTGCTGTAAAAGACTCTTCTAAATATCTGGAACAATGTCTTTATAGTTGCTTAAAATTGACAATCAAATCACAGATTGAAGGAGATATTCCTGTGGAATGAATCTTAGCTATAAACTAACTTTTAATACTTAAAAAAAAAGTATGTGTAAAACATTTAGTTGGCTAATTTTAACTACACGGTTTTTTTTTTTTTTTTTAATTCATTTGACTACACCAGGTCTTAGTTGTGGCATATGGGATCTAGTTCCCAGACTAGGGATCAAACCTGGACCCCTCACACTGGGAGCCTGAAGTCTTAGCCACTGGACCACTAGGGAAGTTCTCTTTGAAGTGATAGGATTTCTAAATGGCTTACAGTCATTTCCCTTGTGAGATTATAATAAGGTAATAAAACTCAATTGAAAACATATGATTGAAAATATGATTTAACTTGAATACAGATAATCTTAGAAATATGTTGAAAGTTCTGAATTTGGAATAAAGAAGAAGCAAGGTCAAACATGGACTAAAACATGTAAATATTGAAAAAAAATCAAATTAGGCTGGAATTTTAAAAAGTAAATTTAACAAAAATTTTAAGCTCATGCTACATAAACACAATACTAAATGTTAGTTGCACAGTTGTGTTTGACTCTTTGTGATCCCATGAACTGCAGCTTGCCCAACTCCTCTGTCCATGGAATTCTCCAGGCAAGAGTATTGGAGTGGGTCGCCATTTCCTTCTCCAGTGGATCTTCCCAACCCAGGAATCAAACCAAGGTCTCCTGCATTGCAGGCAGATTCTTTACTAACTGAATCACTAGCTAAAGCAGCCATTTTTAAGAAAACATATGAAGAAAGAGTTCCATAACAATTGTATGCTTCCATTTTTCCAAAATCTTTTCAAGGGTAATTCCTCTCTTTCATTTTGGTATCAAATAAATTAAAGGTAGGGTCATCTATAGAAGGGGGTGGGTGAAGGTTGTGAGGGGTTAATTTGATAGAAATGTTAGAAGCTTCAGTTCAGTTCAGTTCAGTCGCTCAGTCGTGTCCAACTCTTTGAGACCCCATGAATCGCAGCACGCCAGGCCTCCCTGTACGGCTCTGGCTGCCTGTGGCTGGCGGGGCTGGCGGGCAGCCGGCTATTTCTGTTCCGTCCTTTGTTCTGTGTGTGGTCCTGGCGGTGTCTTATGTTCGAGGTTTTCGTGTGGTAACTGTCCCACAGTCTGGTGTGCTAGCCTGAGTTAGTTCGCTCCGGTTACACGCGGGCGTTCCAGCCCGATTCTTAAGAAGCGCCGCTGCCCGTGTCTCCCGCGCCTCCTTGCCCAGCCCCCACTTGCTAGTGGCGGATGCAGGCGTCTGCTCTGCCTCTCCACCGGGGGAACCACTGCTGGGTTCGCAACCTGCTGGTATCAATCACCATTCATTTTTCTTCCCTGCCATGTGCCTCCAAGACTCACCACAGATTCGGCAGTGAGAGTTCTTCCCGGCGTTTGGAAACTTTTCTCCCTTTAAAACTCTTTTCCCAGGACAGGACTTCCTTCCCGGGATGGAGCTCCTTCCCCACCTCCTTTGTTTCTCTTTTCGTCTTCTGTGTTTTTCCTACCTGTTTTTGAAGACAATGTTCTGCTTTTCTGGATGCCTTATGTCCTCTGCTTGCATTCAGAAGCTGCCCTGTAGAATTTACCCAGCGTTGAGACGTTCTTTTGATGAATTTGTGCGGGAGAAAGTGGTCTCTCCGTCCTATTCCTCCGCCATCTTAGGCGCCCCCTCGAAAACCATTTTAAATCACCTTCATCCTGTGATTACTTTTAAGCTTTCCCTGTTCCAGGCCTCTATACTATATAGAGGTTTGCTCACAGCTTTACTTGGAGCGTAATCAGTCAAGTGATTGTTTTTGAGGAGTGAAATTTCACAATGGATTGCATAATTTACATGATTATAACCTTTAGTGTTTGACTTTTTCTCAGAAGAGAGTTTTGTTAAAATAGGTAACTACATGTTGGGTTTCCTGGCACCGGTCAATTAGCTGATTACTTAGAACTCATTGTTTTTTGTTTTTGTTTTTGTTTTTGTTTTTTTCATTTTCTGAGTTTCATTCTCAATAATTCCAATCTAAAATTCATATTTTTTGCTGTTTAGTTGAAGGGTGCAAGAAACCCTCATATTCATCGAGCATTGGATTCCTAGTTACTGACAGGTTATTGGAATCACTGTATTGTCGTTTCCACCAGGACCATCTTTTGACCTTTATGCCTGCTGGTACTGATTACCACTAGGTGGCACCCATTAGATGGTAAGGCAAAATGCTGGCTGATGGATTTTGCTCTTAATTTGTGAAGGGAAAATTGTAAAATGAGTGTATAAAAGTCAAGGGCTGGTGAAATGTAAGTAATTTTTTTTAAAGATACATGAGAAAAGAAAATCATCAATATGTAATACATAACAGTCACTTGCATTTCCTCAAAATAATGCAAAACTCAAAAAACCATTGCATGTATGGTAATTAAGCAATAGAAGTAGATTTTATCACTTGGCTACTGTGCTCTGGACTTTAGTTAAGTTAAATTTTTTACTGAATATCCTGGTTATTTTATTATATGTTTCTTTGTTATTGAAGTGAAAAATTTAGATAAATTAGAGTTTTATTTAGTTGTATTAAGATAAAATGAGAATTACTTTACTTTATCAGAGTAGAAAATACCTATGGTAATATATCAAATCATACATAACTGCTTATAATAAACATCAACCATCCTTCTTTCTATTTCCAGCCAGATTCCACAAGGAAAACTTAAAAAAACTTCATAAAACCATTATTTAAATACAGAAATATAAAATTATTTTGAGTTAAAAATATGGTCTTTCTAGAGCCAGACATCTTGGAATTAAAGTCAAGTGGGCCTTAGGAAGCATCATTATGAACAGAGCTAGTACAGGCGATGGAATTCCAGTAGAGCTATTTCAAATCCTGAACGATGATGCTGTGAAAGTGCTGCACTCAATATGCCAGCAAATTTGGAAAACTCAGCAGTGACCACAGGACTGGAAAAGGTCAGTTTTCATTCCAATCCCAAAGAAAGGCAATGCTAAAGAATATTCAAACTACTGCACAATTGCGCTCATTTCACATGGTCGTAAAGTAATGCTCAAAATTCTCCAAGCCAGGCTTCAGCAATACGTGAACCATGAACTCCCTGATGTTCAAGCTGGTTTTAGAAAAGGCAGAGGAACAAGAGATCAAATTGCCAACATCCAATGGATCATGGAAAAAGCAAGAGAGTTCCAGAAAAACATCTATTTCTGCTTTATTGACTATGCCAAAGCCTTTGACTGTGTGGATCACAATCAGTTCAGTTCAGTTCAGTTGCTCAGTCGTGTCCGACTCTTTGCAACCCCATGAATCACAGCATGCCAGGCCTCCCTGTCCATCACCATCTCCCAGAGTTCACTCAGACTCATGTCCATCGAGTCCGTGATGCCATCCAGCCATCTCATCCTTGGCCGTCCCCTACTTCTGCCCCCAATCCCTCCCAGCATCAGAGTCTTTTCCATTGAGTCAACTCTTCTCATGAGGTGGCTGTGGAAAATTCTGAAAGAGATGGGAATGCCAGACCACCTGACCTGCCTCTTGTATGCAGGTCAGGAAGCAACAGTTAGAACTGGACATGGAACAAGAGACTGGTTCCAAATAGGAAAAAGAGTACGTCAAGGCTGTATATTGTCATCCTGCTTATTTAACTTATATGCAGAGTACATCATGAGAAATGCTGGACTGGAAGAAACACAAGCTGGAATCAAGATTGCTGGGAGAAATATCAATAACCTCAGATATGCAGATGACACCACCCTTATGGCAGAAAGTGAAGAAGAACTAAAAAGCCTCTTGATGAGAGTAAAAGAGGAGAGTGTGAAATGCTGGACTGGAAGAAACACAAGCTGGAATCAAGATTGCTGGGAGAAATATCAATAACCTCAGATATGCAGATGACACCACCCTTATGGCAGAAAGTGAAGAAGAACTAAAAAGCCTCTTGATGAGAGTAAAAGAGGAGAGTGAAAAAGTTGGCTTAAAGCTCAACATTCAGAAAATGAAGATCATGGCATCCGGTCCCATCACTTCATGGGAAATAGATGGAGAAACAGTGGAAACATTGTCAGACTTTATTTTTGAGGGCTCCAAAATCATGAAATTAGAAGATGCTTACTCCTTGGAAGAAAAGTTATGACCAACCTAGATAGCATATTCAAAAGCAGAGACATTACTTTGCTGACTAAGGTCCTTCTAGTCAAGGCAATGGTTTTTCCAGTAGTCATGTATGGATGTGAGAATTGGACTGTGAAGAAGGCTGAGCGCTGAAGAATTGATGCTTTGAACTGTGGTGTTGGAGAAGACTCTTGAGAGTCCCTTGGACTGCAAGGAGATCCAACCAGTCCATTCTGAAGGAGATCAACCCTGGGATTTCTTTGGAACGAATGATGCTAAAGCTGAAAATCCAGTACTTTGGCCACTTCATGCGAAGAGTTGAATCATTGAAAAAGACCCTGATGCTGGGAGGGATTGGGGGCAGGAGGAGAAGGGGACGACAGAGGATGAGATGGCTGGATGGCATCACTGACTCGATGGACGTGAGTCTGAGTGAACTCCGGGAGATGGTGATGGACAGGGAGGCCTGGCGTGCAGGGATTCATGGGGTCACAAAGAGTCGGACACGACTGAGTGACTGAACTGAACTGAGGAAGATTAATATGCAAAGATAATGTGATGTTGGCATGATTCTGTATACTTGTTTCAAACTACAATCTGTACATAGGAATACAATCATAGACATCTGTTAAAAAACTCTCTTTAAATTGTGCACAGGTTGCTTAAGCTTTTGGAAATCTTTTCTTGTAAGTAATTCAACTGGTAAAGAAGGGGTAGGGAAGAGGGAGAAAGAAGGAGAATGAGTGACAGGAAAGTCAAAGAACAGCAAGTGATAGAGAAATGGACAGAGAAGACCTTGGTGCTGATCTTCAGACTTCACTGTCTAGGACATCTGTTCAGTCTATTCTTTACTAAGACTCTAAAGGCCACCAAAACCTGAGTGGGGGTGGGGAGGACAACTTGAATCTGAAAAACTATCAAATTTTGCAACTCAGTCCCTTGCTTTGAGAAGAAATTCATCAGAAGAGCCTCTGATGATTATCTGGTTTACTGATGAGAACATGGGATAGTAGGCATTGCATGGCCTGGATAACGTGAATGTCTGCCTTTCTTACTAGTCATAGTTGCCCTGTGACTTCAGTTTTTCCTATTCACCACCTGTGGGTCAGCTTATCTTAGATAGATGGCATAGCCATGATTTGTGGATAAAATCACATTTGTGAATAGGCAAAACTGCCTGTGAAGGCTCTAGTAAACTTTCTGGGAAAGAGTGTTGGTGGAATGCCCGGAGGACAGCCCCCATTTCTTTCAGGTCCCTAAACACGCATTTTCTACAGTCCATAGCTTGAGCAATGTCTGTAGCATAAGGAAGGAACAGGCGCACATATTCCCAGTTCTTACTTACATAAGAGTTGGTTTCTACTAGCCTAATATATGTACAGCTTATATTCAAGCTGTAGAATGAAGGTAATTAATTAGAAATGGCATTCCCATCAATTCTGCAGTGATCATTTTCACACTAAGAAATCCTCTTGCTCCAGACTCTTGAGAACCTGTTAGAACTCTCCTTCCACATAATCTCATATGTGCACTCCAGGATTCCCCCATGAATTTCTCATATCCAATCATGCTGACTAAACCTAAGATAGTTAATTTCTTAGTGCTTACCTGCCCAGGTTCTGTGTCTTTGCCTTGAGAACCTCTGTCCATATCTTGATATTGGGATATTTGGGCATCTTCTCTTAGCTGGTGCTTTTTTCTTGTCTTCTTTTTGTATTTTAAATGGAAGTATAGTTGATTTACAGTATTGTCTTAATTATTGCTGTACAGCAAAGTGATTTAGTGATAGCATACACACACACACACACACACACACACACATTCTTTTTTGAAAATGTTCTTTACCATTATGATTTCTCACAGGATATCCAATATAGTTCTCTGTACTATGCTAACCCCAACCTCCCACTCTTTCCTCTGACCCTCCACCCCCTTAGAAACCACCAGTCTGTTCTCTGTGTGTCTGTATCTGTTTTCTAGATAGGTTCATTTGTGTCATAGTTTAGATTCCATAAGTAAGTTTTATGGTGTTTGTGTTTCTCTTTCTGATTTACTTTACTTAGTATGATAATGTCTGGTTGCATCCATGATGCTGCAAATGGCACCATTTTGTTCCTTTTTATGGTTGAGTAGTATTCTATTGTGTATTCTATTAAAAAAAACTAAGATCATGGCATGCAGTCCCATCACTTCATGGCAAACAGATGGAAAAAAATGGAAACAGTGACAGACTTTATTTTCTTGGGCTCCAAAATCACTGTGGACAGTGACTGCAGCCATGAAATTGAAAGAAACTTGCTTCTTGGAAAAAAAAAAAGCTTTCACAAACCTAGACAGTGTATTAAAAAGCAGAGACATTACTTTGCCTACAAATGTCCATATAGTCAAAGCTATGGTTTTTCTAGTAGTCACATATGGATGTGAGAGTTGGACAATAAAAAAGGCTGAGCACCAAAGAATTGATGCTTTTGAACTATGGTGTTGGAGAAGACTTTTGAGAGTCCCTTGGACTGCAAGGAGATCAAACCAGTCTATCCTAAAGGAAATCAACTTTGAATAGTTACTGAGAAGATTGATGCTGAAGCTGAAGCTCTAATACTTTAGTCACCTGAAGCAAAGAGCTGACTCATTGAAAAAGACCCTGATGCTGGGAAAGATCAAAGGCAGGAGAAGGGGACAACAGAGGATGAGATGGTTAGATGGCATCACTGACTCAATGGATGTGAGTTTGAGCAAACTCTGGGAGACAGTGAAGGACAGGAAAACCTAGGGTGCTGCAGTCTATGGCATTGCAAAGAGACAGATATGACTGAGTAACTGAACAACAATAATAATTATTTGGAGGGTCACAAAGTTTGCGAAGCATTGCAAATACATGGTTATGTTACAACCTCCTCTATTATCTGGATCAGTCTTTCTACTCACATTTATACACATATGATCTCCTGTACCACATTCTTGGTCAACTGGGATGAAATCTGAGGTTATTGATATTTCTCCCAGAAATCTTGACTCCAGCTTGTGGTTCATTCAGCCCAGCACTTCACATGATGTACTCTGCACTGAAGTTAAATAAGCAGGGTGACAATATACAACATTGACGTACTCCTTTCCCAGTTTGGAATCAGTCCATTGTTCCTTTTCTGGTTCTAACTATTGCTTCTTGACCTGCATATAGGTTTTGCAGGAAGCAGGTAGGATAGTTTGGTATTCCCATCTTTTTAGGAATTTCCACAGTTTTTAGTGATCTACAGAGTCAAAGGCTTTAGGGTAGTCAATGAAGCAGAAGTAGATGCTTTTCTGAAATTCTCTAGCTTTTTCTATGATCCAAGAGATGTTGGCAGTTGAATCTCTGGCTCCAAATAATTATATTTCAAATTACAACTCAGTATATGCTCAATATGTATAACTGAGAAACTTATAAAATAATAAATAATACTGGAGAACAAGATGGCAGAGGTGTAGGTGGACATGGAATACATCTCTCCATGGATACATCAGGAATGCACCTTCAGACACAGAAATGCATGCAGAACACCAGCTGAGAGTGGACAGAAGTATCTGACAAGTGGAAAAGAATATATAGAACCACACAAAACTTAGCAGAATGAGGAACTAGGGGGGAAACAGGAGTGTTAATAGGACTGGACCTGCCCTCAGTAGGTGGGGGAACTGAAGCAGGGCTCTGATCCCCACAGCAAGAAAATTGTCTGATTCAAAGGAGAAACATTTAAGGCTGAGAGTGAAACAGCTGATCTGTGGCAGCCTAAATGGAATGAGAATCAGACAGTCCTTTCCACAGCTGTACATACCCTCGACAGGAACGCTGGTCTCCTGGAAAACACAGTGTCTGGGAGCTGGAGTTCAGGGATTGTGGAGCAAACCCAGGGTGAGAGCTGCTGTTGACTGTAGAGAGACGGATTGAGAGGATGTAAGGGAGGAGATCATGGTGGGAAATGCCAGTGGAGGAAAGCCAGGCAGCCATGGAAGCAAGGCAATACTGCTGAGTCATGTGTAGGGGATGGAGCCATGACTGAAGCCCCTCTCCCCCCACCCACCAGCATTGGCAGCTGAACAATAGAGAGGCTGGCCCATCAAACGCCTGATGCACTGAACTACAGAGTAGGACCCTACCCAGAGTGCACTTTTCAGTGACTGATACACCAATCTATAGAATAAGACCCCCAGTCAGGGGCGCCTCTATGTGCCTGATACACCGAACAACAGAGAATGACCCCAGGCAAGGGAGCGCTTAAGTGCCTGAACAGACGGAGCTATGGAGAAAGACTGGCCAAAGAGGCCTTCTGATCGCCAGCTACAAGAGGCTCAAAAAGACTCTGGTAGGGTCATAACTCCTTCAACAGGGGCAGTCCATGTCCCTGCACACTTGGTGCTGCCAGGGTCCCTGCAAGCCAAGCAGCTGTGCCACCTTCATGCTCACCTCTCACCGGGGCAGAGCTGCCACAGGCAAAAAAGTCTTGGCATCTATGCACACAGGGTCACTTCAGTCGTGTCTGACTCTTTGCAACCCAGTAGACTGTGGCCTGCCAGGCTTCTCTTTCAGAGAAGGGGCAAGAATACTGGAGCATATTGGCCAATACTAGTTGCCATACCCTTCTAGAGCACTCTATTTCTTGCTGCCCTAGCTGCCAAACCCCCTGAGTACCTGGTGCTGCCAAAACCCCTGCAACCCAAGCAGCTGCACCACCTCCACACCTGGCCCTCACAGGGGCAAACCCAAACTCTCCAGGGCAGCCTCAGAAGCTAAACCACAGTGGACGACCCACATGTAGAGGTGAAAATAAAACCGCATTGAAACCCAGGGGCAGTGTGGCTAAGGAAGAAGACCCAAAACTTTCCCACCAGCTATACAAGATGTAGAGTAAATCCACACAATCAACTAAGCAGACTGTGGGTCTATGGAATATATAAAAAGGTCACCGAGAGCTCCCACAAAAGAAAACAGAGGCAAGAACACACAGGAATAGGACCAGATTAGAATCTGAGCTGCCTCCACATCAGGTCCAGAGATCAGCAGTGCTGGAGGGCATCCTAGGGAGGGGAGGTGGGCTGTGATTCCCAGCAAGGGAAAGGACTCTGATAGCAGTGACTCAAGAAAAACATTTATTATTCTTCTTTTTTGACTTGTTCTGTAGAATCTTTTGGATTTTTATTCCCCCCACCCTCTTTTCCCCCTCTGTTGTTGTTGTTGATTTTATTGGCACTAAGAAATCCAACTAAGCTTGTGTGTGTGTGTGTGTGTGTGTGTGTGTGTTTTCTCAGTCATATTTTTTTTTATTGTTGTCATAAACCTCTGCCTCTACATTGGGCTTTTGAAGTTCTGTGGAGTTTTCTTCTTTTTTCTAATTTTAATGTTTTAAACCTATTATTTTGTCTTTATTTATTCTTTGTTTGCTTTAACTACTGTTCTTTTCTTATTGCAGTTAATCTTTAATGTATATAAATCTTCTTTATCTACCTCTATATAACTTTGCATATCTATTCTTTCATTTCTTTCTCTGCTTTCCTCTCAAAATATTTGTTACTTTATTTTCATTACTTTATTCCCAAGTTGGCACCTTGCTTTAGTTTTGTTTTCCAGTTTATGCTTTAATTAGTTTTATTCTAGTAGATATAATTTTTGGTTTCCTTTGTTCACCAGGTCAGTCTATCATATTTTATTTTTGTTGGGCTGTTTTTATTTTGCTTATGGGTGTATATGTATATATGTATATTCAGTCACAATTTTATTGTTGTTATAAACCTCTGCCTCTACATTGGGCTTTTGCCATTCTATGGAGTTTTCCTTTATTCTTCTGTTTTTTTTTTTTCTTTTCTCTTTCTTATAATTCTATTTTTTAATATTTAATCTATTTTTTATATTTTTCTACATTTAGTCCTTTGTTTGCCTTTCCTACTATTCTTTTCCCCTTGCAGTTAATCTTTAATGTATATAAATCTTCTTCATCTACCTCTGTTTAACTTTGCATATCTATTCATCTATTCTTCCTTTCTTTCTTTCTTTTCCTCTCAACATATTTGTTAGTTTTGTGTTCATTGCTTTATTCCCCACTTGGCACCTTGCTTTAGCTTTGTTTTCCAGTTTGTGCTTAAGTTAGTTTTGTTCTTAACTGGTAAATATAATTTTTGATTTCCTTTGTTCACTGGGTCAATCTACTGTATTTTATTTTTGTTTGACTGTTTTCACTTTGCATATGGGTGTATATGTATATGTGTATATTCCATTATTTTAATTATTATTTGCCTGATTTTGTAACTGCCATTTATCTGGGGTTCATTTTTGGTTTCTCATTTTTGGATATTTATTTTAATCTCACTTAGTTAAGGCTATGGTTTTTCCAGGGGTCATGTATGGATATGAGAGTTGGACTATAAAGAAAGTTGAGCACCGAAGAATTGATGCTTTTGAACTGTGGTGTTAGAGAAGATTCTTGAGAGTCCCTTGGACTGCAAGGAGATTCAACCAGTCCATCCTAAAGGAGATCAGTCTTGGATGTTCATTGGTAGAACTGATTTTGAAGCTGAAACTCCAATACTTTGGCCACCTGATGCAAGGAGCTGACTCATTTGAAAATACCCTGATGCTGGGAAAGATTGAGGGCAGGAGGAGAAGGAGGTGACAGAGGATGAGATGGTTGGATGGTATCACCAACACAATGGACATGGGTTTGGGTGAACTCCAGGAGTTGGTGATGGACAGGGAGGCCTGGCTTGCTGCCATCTTGAAATCATATCAAGCATCTTCTCCACCAAAATGCTATGAGACTAGATATCAATTACAAGAGAAAAAAAAAAAACCTGTTAGAAACACAAACATATGGAGATTAAACAACACATTTGTAAATAACCAACAGGTTGCTAAAGAAATCAAAAGGGAAATCAAAAACTTTCTAGAAACAAATGACAATGAAAACATGACAACTCAAAACCTATGGGATGCAGCAAAAGCAGTCCTAAGAGGGAAGTTGATAGCGATACAATCCTACTTCAAGAAGTAAGAAAAACATTGAATAGACAACCTAACTTTATACCTAAAACAATTGGAAAAATATAAACAAAAAAAAATCCCCAAAATTAGTAGAATGAAAGAAATCATAAAAATCTTAGCAGAAATAAATGGAAAAGAAATGAAAGAAATAATTGTAAAGACTGATAAAACTAAAAACTGGTTCTTTGAGAAGATAAACAAAATTGACAAACCTTTAGCCAGACTCATCAAGAAAAAACAAGAGAGAAGAGTCAAATCTACAAAATTAGAAATGAAAAAGGAAAGGTTACAATAGACAATGAAGAAATACAAAGGATTATGAGACTATTATGAACAACTATATGGCAATAAAATAGATAACCTGGAAGAAATGCACAGATTCTTAGAAAAGTTCAGTCTTCCAAGACTGAACCAGGAAGAAATAGAAATTATGAACAACCCAATCACAAGCACCAAAATTAAAGCTGTGATCAAAAGTCTGCCAAAAAACAAAAGTCCAGGACCAGATGGCTTCACAGAAGAATTTTATTGAATATTTAGAAAAGAGCTAATGTGTATCCTTCTAAAACTCTTTTAAAAAATTGCAGAGAAAAGAACACTTCCAAATTCATTATTCAAGGTCACCATCACCTTGATAGCAAAATCAAAGACAACACAAAAAAAGAAAACTACAGGCCAATATCACTGATGACCATAGATGCAAAAATGCTCAACAAAATTTTAGCAAACAGAATTCAACAACACATCAAAAAGCTCATACACCAATGATCAAGTTGGGTTTATCCAGTGATGCAAGGATTCTTCAATATATACAATGTATGCAAATCAATCAGTGTGATAGAGCATATTAACAAAATTGAAAGAGGAAAACCATATGATAATCTCAATAGATGGAGAAAAAGCCTTTGACAAAATTCAGCACCCGTTTATGATTAAAACTCTTCAAAAAATGGGCATAGAATGGAACCTACCTCAACATAGTAAAGGCCATATATGATAAGCTCACAACAAACATTCTCAATAGTGAAAAAAACGAAAGCATTCCCCCTAAGATCAGGAACTAGACAAGGGTGTCCACTTTTGCCACTATTATTCAATATAGTTCTGGAAGTCCTATCTACAGCAATCAGAGAGGAAAAAGAAATGAAAGGAATCCAGATCAGAAGTGAAGAAGTAAAGCTCTCACTGTTTGCAGATAACATGATACTGTACATAGAAAACCCTAACAATAGTATCAGAAAATTACTAGAGCTAATCAGGGAACTTAGCAAAGTTGCAGGACACAAAATAAATACACAGAAATCACTTGCATTTCTATATACTAATAATGAAAAATCAGAAATTGAAGGACTCAATCCCATTCACCATTACTCACAAGAAGAATTAAATATCTAGGAATAAACTTACGGCGTGCTGCGATTCATGGGGTAGCAAAGAGTCGGACATGATTAAGCAACTGAACTGAACTGAAACTTACCTAAGGAGACAAAAGGACTGTACAAAGAAAATTATAAGACAGTGATGAAAGAAATCAGATGGGGAAACAGTGGAAACAGTGACAGACTTTATTTTTTTGGGCTCCAAAAATCACTGCAGATGGTGACTGCAGCTATGAAATTAAAAGACCCTTACTCCTTGGAAGAAAAGTTATGACTAACCTAGACAGCATATTAAAAAGCAGAGATATTACTTTGCCAACAAAGGTCCATCTAGTCAAGGCTATGGTTTTTCCAGTGGTCATGTATGGATATGAGAGTTGGACTATAAAGAAAACTGAGTGCTGAAGAATTGATGCTTTTGAGCTCGGTGTTGGAGAAGACTCTTGAGAGTCCCTTGGACTGCAAGGAGATCCAACCAGTCCACCCTAAAGGAAATCAGTCCTGAATATTCATCAGAAGGACTGAAACTGAAGCTCAAACTCCAGTCTTTTGGCCACCTGATGCAAAGAACTGTCTCATTTGAAAAGACCCTGATTCTGGGAAAGATTGAAGGTGTGAGGAGTAGGGGATGATAAAGGTTGAGATGGGTGGCATCACTAACTCACTAGACATAAGTTTGAGTGAACTCTGGGAGTTGGCGATGGACAGGAAGGCCTGGCATGCTGCAGTCCATGGAGGTGAAAAGAGTCAGACACGACAGCGACCATGGGGGTGAAAAAACGTCAGACACGACTGAGCGACTAAACTGAACTGATGAAAGAAATCAATGATGACATAAACAGTTGGAGATATAGTCCATGTTCCTGGGTAAGAAGAATCAATATTGTAAAAATGACTATATTACCAAATGCAATCTACAGATTTAATGCTATCCCTATTAAATTACCAATGGCATTTTTCACAGAACTAGAACAAAAAATTTCACAATTCAGATGGAAACCCCAAAACCCCCGAATAGCCAAAGCAGTCTTGAGAAACAAGAATGGAGCTGGAGGAATCAACCTTCCTGACTTCAGATTATACTACAAAGCTACAGTCATGAAGACAGTATGGCACTGGCACAAAAACAGAAATATAGACCAATGGAACAAGATAGAAAGCCCAGAGATAAACCCATGCACGTATGGGTACCTTATTTTTGACAAAGGAGGCAAGAATATACAATGGGGCAAAGACAGCCTCTTCAATAAGTGGTGCTGGGATAACTGGACAGCTCTATGTAAAAGAATGAAATTAGCACACTTCCTAACACCATGCTACTGCTGCTAAGTCACTTCAGTCGTGTCCAACTCTGTGTGACCCCACAGACAGCAGCCCACCAGGCTCCTCCATCTCTGGGATTCTCTAGGCAAGAATACTGGAGTGGGTTGCCATTTCCTTCTCCAATGATGAAAGTGAAAAGGCAAAGTGAAGTCGCTCAGTCGTGTCTGACACTTAGCGACCCCATGGACTGCAGCCTGCCAGGCTCCACTGTCCATGGGATTTTCCAGGCAAGAGTACTGGAGTGGGGTGCCACATACACAGAGATAAACTCAAAATGGATTGAAGACCTAAATGGAAGACCAGAAACTATAAAACTCTTACAGGAAAACACAGGCAGAGCACTTGATGACATAAATCAAAGCAAGATCCCCTATGAACCACCTCCTAGAGTAATGTAAATAAAAACAAAAGTAAATAAGTGGGACCTGATTAAACTGAAAAGATTTTGTGCAGCAAAGGAAACTATAAGCAAGGTGAAGAGACAACTCTCAGAATGGGAGAAAATAATAGCAAATGAAGTAATTCACAAAGGATTAATTTCCAAAATATACAAGCAGCTCATACAACTCAATACCAGAAAAACAAACAACCCAATCAAAAAATGGGAGAAAGACCTAAACAGACATTTCTCCAAAGAAGACATACAGATGACTAATAAACACATGAAAAGATGCTCAACATCGCTCATTATTAGAGAAATGCAAATCAAAACTACAATGAGGTATCACCTCACACCAGTCAGAATGGCCATCATCAAAAAGTCTACAAATAATACACGTTGGAGACGGTGTGGAGAAATGGTAATGCTCTTGCACTGTTGGTGGGAATGTAAATTGATACAGCCACTATGGAAGATGGTAGCAGTTCAGTTCAGTTCAGTCACTCAGTTGTGTATGACTCTTTGCGACCCCAAGAATCGCAGCACGCCAGGCCTCCCTGTCCATCACCAACTTCTGGAGTTCACTCAGACTCATGTCCACTGAGTCCATGATGCCATCCAGCCATCTCATCCTCGGTTCCCTACTCCTCCTGCCCCCAATCCCTCCCAGCATCAGAGTCTTTTCCAAGGAGTCAACTCTTCACATGAGGTGGCCAAGGTACTGGAGCTTCAGCTTTAGCATCATTCCTTCCAAAGAAATCCCAGGGC
>SJXQ01001797.1:139062-200119 GCA_006408695.1 Aepyceros melampus | reverse complement strand
CCGGTCCAACCCCTTGCCTCTCTTCAAATAGGATACAAATTGAAAAGGTGGCTTCTTGGTCTTCTGGCCACGGGTGGCACATGGCCATCAAGTCCCAATGCAGCATGTCCACCAGGTCATGGCCCGACGTGTCCTCCTGGCCCCGGGGCAGTGTACCACCAGGCCCTGGAGCCACATGTCCACCTGGTCCTGCGACAGTGTTGCCACCCAGCCCTGGCATGAATTGTCCACCTGACCAAGGCACGGCATGCCATCAGGCCCTGCCAAGGCCTGTCTGCCCAAGCCAGGCAAGGCGTCTCCACCAGATTCTAGAGTCTGAGGTACACGCGATGGCTCTGGGGCTCTAGCTGTGGCTGTACCTGCCTCTCCCATACTTCCAAGGCCCTGGTGCCATTAAAGGCCATCACCAGGTTCATCCACACCTCCCTGGCCTTCAGCACCTCCTGCCACACCACCTCTGCTGGCACCTGGGTCTGCGACCTCCAGAACCACTCACGCTGCAGTTCAGCCCACGAAGGCCTGCCGGACTGTCTGAGGGGCTGAGGCACCCAAAGGAAACCATGCCCCTGGGTGGGTGCCGAGAATGCCTATGCAATCAGGCCCTGACAACAGTCCCTGGATGGCCCTCCTAGGTGGTTATGAGCACGTGAGTGTTTCCCGCCAAACGTGGAAACACCAAGTGAGCCTCTTTGCCTTACACCTCTGCTGCCATGTTCACATGAGACCAGCTTACTGACTTCAGCTTCTGGAAGGGAGTCGAGCACCAGGGCCAGGCCAGGTCTGTCCCATTTGTCTTCTACACGTAGCTCAAGTCTGCATTTTAAGAAAATTAAATGTGCATTACTTTTTAAAAAACACCATCCTTGTACAGAAGGGAGACAAAAAGAGGCAAGTGTAGAAAAATATGGGAAACCTATTGAAAATGTGTTCATTTCCCCAGTACCCCTCGACTCCTCCATCCTGCAACACAAAATTAGTGCAGCTCAAGTTTTCATCAAAATTCCGCTGTAACTCAAAAAGCATATGGGCATGTGGGCATGTGCATGCATACACATAGGGGTGCGCCAGGGCTGGCCCTGGAGTCCTGAGACAAGGGATGCGGAGTGGGCTGTTCCTGCTCACCTAGGGAAGGAAGAGGGGACTACTATTGGGCCCACTGGGGATGGCATGGGGTAGGGGTGCCTGGGGGTCTGGGCACACAGACTGCAGGGACTCTAGGCTGTGGGCATGCCCCGGGCCCCTCAGAAGCATCAGAAGAACCAGCTAGACTCAAGGGTTGAGAGAAGGGCAATGTTCCCCTGGATGCTGCACAGTCTCTTGCCCTCTGCTGGAACAACTCTCTTGGCTTTTCTCTCCCCAGGAATAAAATCTTGAGGCTCTCTGGATGGTTAATGTTGCCGGGGAACCTCAACTGGGGGTGACCCTGTGTCTGCTGGCCTGCTGGGTGCTGGGTCCAATTCTGTGTCTGGAAGGGGGTCAAGTCAACAGGCAATGTACAGCTGGGAGGGATGACAGGGCTGGGACAGCACTGCCTGGTATTGAGGTGCATCTACCAGGGGCCACTGCTGCCAAAGAAGGTGACTGCATCAGGGGTTGTACTTCAGTCTGGCCCCTGATTCCCACCCCCTGGCTGGAAAGTCCTCTCAGCAGACCTCCAAATCCAAGGCCAGTAGCCTTCGCCCACGCCCCTAGTCAGGGAGAGGCACCAGTAATGGCTGACCCTTCCCCGTGGGTGGGGCATTCCTGTCCCACCTTCTCACCCACCTAGTTTCTCTTGATTCTGTCTCTGAGTCAGTTTTAGAGTATGGGTAGACCCAGTCTAATGCCTGTGTCTGTCCCCTGCTCTGTGGCTTAGAGGATCCCAGAAGGGAGCCTGGACACATCTCTCCCTCAGGGGCCCACTGTCAGGTTGGGGGAACATTTGAAAGAATAGTTGTGCTGCATAAGGGGTTCATGAGAATACAATGGACTAGAAGATTAGGGGCCAAGCCACTCGACCTATCAGAATCCTCCCTTTTCCCACTCCACATCTATACCTGTGCCCTCATCCGTAATGATAACTAAAACTTGCTATGGTCACTTGCTCTTTTAGGTGTTTTTCATGTATTCGTCCATCACATCAGTGTTCACATAGTACTGCCATATCGGTGTCCTGTCTCCCATAATGCAGGTCTCCTCCAAACAAACCACACACAACCACTCTCTCCCCAACACCAGTGGCTAAAATCTTGAACATTTTGGTTTCTGTATTTCACAAAACGATGATGTAAACAGTGCTCTCTCAGGCATGGGACTTAAGTTGCATCTGAATTGTGAGATCTCCAAAGGAAAATAATGACAATGAGAAATAGTATGTGTGACAAGAGAGTGACAGAAGTATGAAAGAAAGACAGTGTATGATAGAATGAGGTTCTTAGTTTACCACTGTGACAGGTAAATGGTTTTAAGTGAGTATGACAGAGTGAATGTGTGATTGGGACAGGAATTTAAAAGGACAGAATGTGATGGAAAGAAACTAAGATGCAGATGATAGTGCAGTGGTCAGCCCCCAAGATGATAGATGATAACTTAATGTGTACAGTGAATGGTGCTGCTGGATTCCTAGTCTCCAAAGGAAAAGATTTAATTCTGAGACTAAGAGACACAATTTCAGTCACTCAGAGATTTGTGTAGTAGGGATTTTATTAAAGTGATATTGATTGAAAAAGCTTCTGACATAGACATCAGAAGGGGGTAGAAAGAGTACCTGGTTTGCCAGTTTAAGCAGAGCATTTTATACTTTTCTGCTAGCTGCTGAGAATAGATTAAAAGGATGCCTTGAGGCTGCGAAAATCAGG
Organism: Aepyceros melampus; assembly: GCA_006408695.1. Taxonomy (NCBI): domain Eukaryota; kingdom Metazoa; phylum Chordata; class Mammalia; order Artiodactyla; family Bovidae; genus Aepyceros; species Aepyceros melampus. Next base: position 197,282 of record SJXQ01001797.1, on the reverse strand, counting down.
TGTTGGTGTGCTGACCTGGCATGGATGGAGCTGGTGTGGTCTTAGTGGTGACCTGAGTGGGGTTGGACCAATGCCTTGTGAAGGTTTCCTGGTTGGGAGGATTTTTATTTGTGTTCTGGTGGGTGGAGCTAGATCTTGTCTTTCTGAAGGGCAGTGGCTGGGTCCAGCAGTGTGGTTTGGGGTGTCTATGGGTTCAGTATGGCTTTGGGCAGCCTGTCTGCTGACATGCAGGTTGTGCCCCTATTTGGCTGAAGGATAGGAGACGGGTGCTTGGCACTACAGCTTGCTGGCTTTTGGGTGTGGCTTAGTTTTAGTGTTGAGATGGAGGCCTTTGGGAGGGCACTCGCCTATTAATGTTCTGTGGGCCTGGCAGTTTTCTAGTGATTGGAAGACCTAGAGTCATTAGCCTTCAGCCATTTCCTTCTCCAGGGGATCTTCCCCACCAAGGGATTGAAGTCAGGTCCCTTGCATTGCAGGCAAATTCTTTACTGTCTGAGCCCCCGGGGAAGCCCCTAGAGAATGCCTAACACAGATTAAATATTCAACAAATACACGTTAAAAATGAAGAGTATAGTCATGAATAGTAGGGACTGATTATCATGACTATTATTGTTCTTATTTCACAAGTCTTTGCTGTAAGATTATAGCAGGAATGTGTATGGTAGGATGTAGGAACACAGTACACTTTCCAACTGTGTGTTCATCTGAAAGTTTCTACAGTTGATGACAGGTCCTCAATTACCTACTAAAGACAGTGACAGGATTTTGCATTGCTTTGTATTCTCTCTCTCTCTCTTTAACCTTCCTTCACTTTTTCATCTACTCATTGTTGTTGAGTAGTGGCTAGGTCATGTCAGCCTCTTTGTGAACCTATGGACTGTGGCCCACCAGGCTTCTCTATCCATGAGATTTCCAAGCCTCTCCTCCAAAAAAAGCCAGGTTTGGGGAAAGAGCACATGGGCAGAGACCTCTGAGGACAGAGGGATGGAAAGGCCCATCAGGATGGGATGAGGGTCAGAAAGCTTCAGGTTTACAAGAGGTCTGGGCAGGAACCACAGCTCCCAGGCCTGGCAGTGGATACTTCCCAGCACCCCTTCTCCCTGCCATCTGTCTGCCCTGCCCCACATTTGCCAAGAGTGCTGGGGTCTAGACTGTGGTATTTGCTGAGCTCTAGACACAGCTATCTGCTTGCCAGTGTGTGGGAAGGGTGGATTGCTCTTTAATACTGGTTGAAAGTGAAAGTGGAGTCGCCAGTCATGTCCAACTCTTTGTGACCCCACAGACTGTAGCCCACCAGGCTCCTCCATCCATGGGATTCTCCAGGCAAGAATACTGGAGTGGGTTGCCAAGACTAGTTACAACTCTGGAAAGCGGGACTGAAAGGCAGGGTTAATCTGGCTCCAAGGAGCTGAGGGGCCTATATTGGTCCCAGGACCAGAGGCCAGACCAGAGCTGCTGAAGAAGGAGCCCAGAGGATTTCTTGAAAAACCTCTGAAATTGATTGTTAGGAAGCAGCACTGAAAAGACTACAAACAGAAACCTGATATAAACTGAAGTGTGAAACAAATGTAAGGAATTGTTGTCACTGGTGTTTCATAGAAAGCTGGATTAAATGTGTCCCATAATCAGCACATTTATCACAGAACTTTCAGTTACATTTCCAACACACAGCATCACAACTTCATGGAAGGTATTTTTCATTTTCACAAAAATGAGGGGTGAAAATTTGCTGGGAAGTAGGCTTGAGCTGGAATGCCCAGCACCAGGGCACTTGGTGGCTTAGTAGTATTTGTTCCCAAGTCCCTGGGTGCCTGGATCCCGTTGGGGAGGATGGTCCAAACTGGAACAAAGCAGACAGTAAACGTTTAAAAAGGGCTCAATGTGGGGCACCCTGCCAGGCTCTCTAAAACCCACCATAGTTGGGCAGTGGGACCCAAGCCTGGTTACGCTCCAGGGATGGGGTAGCAGCTCCAGTCCAGGAGGCCAGGGGGAATAAAGTAGGCACTGGTTTTCTTTCCTTTTCTTTAATATTATGCCTGTGCTATGTTTCAGTATGGTTGATTTGCAATGCTGTGACTGTTGTCAGCATACAGCCACCTGATTCAGGTATGATGAATCTATGTGAGATCTATACCCTTTCCTAGATTTTTTCCCCTAGGTCAAGCAGATGGCTGAGTATCAGGTCCTTCTGGATTATGTATGTGAGATTCAGATTTTGTGTATACAGTGAAAGATTATTTCTGTGGATGCTCACCTAGAGTTACACATTTCTGGTTAGAGATACAGATTTCTGTGTTTATGTAGAAGGAAGGAAGAAAGAGTCCCTGGAAGTTCACTGTGGGCATCCTGGAGGTTCAACAGATTGGAGGCCTCAGGACCTCATCCTGGAGCTCAAGATGTAGGCGTGGGCCACTGCTCTTTTGAAGGAGGAGGCGCAGTTCAGTGAGGTGCTGCTGCTGCTGCTGCTGCTAAGTCACCTCAGTCATGACTGACTCTGTGCGATCCCACAGATGGCAGCCCACCAGGCTCTGCCGTCCCTGGGATTCTCCAGGCAAGAACACTGGAGTGGGTTGCCATCTCCTTCTCCAATGCAGGAAAGTGAAAAGTGAAAGTGAAGTCGCTCAGTCATGTCCGGCTCTTAGCGACCCCATGGACTGCAGCCCACCAGACTCCTCTGTCCATGGGATTTTCCAGGCAAGAGTACTGTAGTGGGGTGCCATTGCCTTCTCTGCAGTGAAGTGCTGGTGGCCTCCAACCTGGACCCCTCAGTCCTGACACTCATGTCCCACAAGTTGGAGGTAGGCTTTGTGGGCTGCAGGTGGGGCTCCATCCCTGCAGTGCAGACCTTCAGTCAGCCTCGGGGAGGGGCCATCGTGGTTTCCTGGACAGAGCACCCAGGCCAGTGTGCTCCGTGGTCTCCTGGCTCCAGTGTCTTCAAGGTCTCCCCAGCCCCTTCCTGGCCTTCTAGCCATCCTAGCCCGAGTCCACTCCCTGTTGCAGCTTGGCCTCTTAGCCAAGGCCACAGCTGCCATCTGCCTGGACACTAAGATGAACTGGAAGAGGCCACAGCAGGAGAGGAAGGTCCGTGGTGGCCTGTGTGGTGGATGCTGGGAAGGCTTCCCCAGGAGGCACTTCTGGGCACAGGCTGAGCATCTGTTCCCTGGTGTTTCTGTGGTGGTGTGTTACATTCCCCTGGGCTGGTCTGTCCCAGTCACTGGGCACTGCCAGGAAGTGACAGACGATGCCTTGATGCTGAGGAGCCGGAAGGCCAGACAACACCTGGCAGACACCCTGCTAGAGCTGGGCCTTGTTTCTCTGTCCTCTGACCTGGGAGATGTCACAGAGTGGGTGATGTGGACAGGGGACTCTGTGTGGTCAGGTCTGGCTCTGGGGTCCTGGCCAATGGGGTGACCTGAGGCAGCGAGCCCCAAGGCTAGGTCCCCTTAGGGTCTGGGGGTGGACACACACCAGGGCCTCGCTCCAAAGCCTTCCCACAGCAGTCTTTCCTATGTGGATGTCCCCGTGGTGGAGTCAGGCCACACTTCCCTGACACCTTCCTCTCCTCAGTCATTCTGGAATCGAAGAACAGCACCATAAAGGATCTGCAGTACAAGCTGGCCCAGGTCTGCAAGGTGCTGGAAGATCCCACCCCTCCCTTATCCAGGAGCCCCCTGATCTTGGAGTCAGGGTGCTGACACAGTCTGAGGCCGTCTATGCCCACCCAGGGTCACTGGGCCTGTGTGTGGCCTGGAGTCTCTGCTGCCACTGCCCAGTGCACATACTGCCTGGTGTCCTGGGTGACCCTTGTCCTGGCAGCATGCTGCTAGCCTGTCCTCTGGGGCCATTGTCGGAGGTGTGGGGCTTTCTCTGTTCTCTCAGGTGAACATCCACATCCTCCAAGCAGGGGCAGGTGGGGCTCTGGCCTTTCTCAACCAGTCAAAGAGACTTCCTGTGCAGTGCTCTGACCTTGGTATCATCTGTCCTGTACCGAACATCCCCAGCTCTCTGGCCAAGCCCATAGCTCTGTCAGAGTTTGGCCTGTGGAGACACAGATGCAGTGTGGCCTGAAGACAGCAGACACCACACAAGTGTGACTCAGACAAGAGCCCTGGGTCTTGGAGCCTCAGGTTAGGGCAGTGCTGTCATGGGCCCTCGTGCTCTGGTGACCAAATCTCCCGGGCTTCCCTGCCCATCAGGCCCTCCCTGGTGCTCTGAGAACCCCCATATGTCCTGGCACAAAATTAGGGCCATGAACTGGGTGCATGTGCCTCTCGGGAGAACTTCCATAACCCACATCTGATTGTCGGGAGGGCTGAACCCAGAGAAGGAGGGGGGCTGGGGCCTAGCCCCTGAGTTCTCCTGGAGCCCAGCCCTCGGTCCCCCTTTCCTCTCAGCTCCAAGCACTTTGTCTTGACTGTGTTGGGGACAAGGGGTCCCTCTGAGCTTTCTTCCTGAGTCAGACCAGGCTTTCAGCATGTAACGTGCTCTGCTCTTGAAAGGTTTACCACCACCTTGTGAAACGTGCCCTTTCAAAAAGAGTGGGGGGACAGAGATCCTGCCTGCATGGGTCCTGCCAGCACTGTTACCCAGATCTCAGCTTTTCTCGGAAGGGGGAATGGAATAGATGGCAACAGACATGGCAGAGAGGGTGATCCCCAGGAAGGCAGGGATGGTGGGCCTGAGTAACAAATGCCCAAGGGGACCAGGAACTCTGAGTGCACCCCGCTTCAACCTCCCCAGCCATAAATCAGGGACATTACCTGAGGTCCCACACATGAAGTGGTTGGGTAGCCCCCTGTGAGGTTTTTAGACTCGGGCCAAACTTCTTCTGGACAGTAGGGACACCACTGGCTACCATCTAGCTGAGCTGGGTAGTGTCTGTCACCTACTCACCTGGACCCGCACTCCTGAGGGTGGAGATTCAGTGGCTTCGATCCATTTGGCTTCAAAGGATGGCTCTTTCCATGGGGTCTTTCTTTGATGGATATTGTCTTGAGGACACCAATCACCGAGGTGTGTCCTGCTTACTTTAATTATCCCCTGGTGCATCATGTGCTCTAAAAAGCTTTACATGCCTGTTTACACCACTAACCACTGGGCAAACACTCTCCTTAAGGCGGGAACATTAAGAAGATGGGTGACTGCAGCCTTGTGGTCACTCTTACCTGTACAGACCTCTCAGAGGCCATCCACTGTGTGAGTGCAGAATGATGGTCGCTTGGTGTGTCATAGACCTCTCAGAGGCCATCCACTGTGTGAGTGCAGAATGATGGTCGCTTTGGTGTGTCATAGACCTCTCAGAGGCCGTCTGCTGTGAGAATGCAGGCTCGTGGTTACTCGGTCTGTCAAAGACCTCTCACAGGCTGTCCATTGGGTGAATGCAGAATAATGGTAGCTTTGGTGTGTCATAGCCCTCTCAGAGGCCATGTGCTGGGTGAATGCAGGCTCATTTATTTCATTCAGTCTTAGTCTATTTAACATGCACTAGGAATCCCTGGTTAAAAACACATCTTCGCCAGACTCCTCACACGCTCACTCCCATGCATCTTCAGCCAGCCCACTCTCCCCTCATGTCTGGCAATGAACTGACCTCTGAGGGGACTCCCCACTGCTGTCTCTTCCCAAAAATGAACCGAATCATCATCTTGGCACAAAGAATATACTGCTTGTAGTCAAAAGCCGCATGGTTGTTCTGTGTCATCCAGGAAGACCCCTGGGGCCTGCACATGGACACAGGTGCTGAGGCTTTGGTGTTCTGTCCAGCCTCCTTCCTCTCCCTCTGTGTTTCCTCCCACGACCCCTGGCATCACCTCTCTTCCCAGCCCTGGGGCTGCAGCACTGGCTGCTCCCCTGTGTGAAATCCTTTCCCAGAGGTGTTAACTCTGCAGAGGTCCTGCTTCACCATCCTGCGCCACACCCCACCCTCTGCTCACGCTAATCTGAGGCACTTTTCCTGCACCGGTTTTGCTCAGAGCACCAGCCCCGGTCTGGTATGAAGCCAATGCTGCCTCAAGGCAGTGGTTCTGTCTGTTTCAGTCCATGGGGCCCTATCTGGCACAGAATATGAACTCACATGACAACAACCTGAAACAGTAACTGAGTGCAAATCACTGTACGCATGTCACTTAGGAATGTGGAGTAAATGAAGGAGAAACAGGTAAAGGTGAGAGTGCTGGTAGGTGCTAGAAAACTTGCTGTTAGCTTCTAAGACTTTCAGCAGAAGGTGATGTTACAGGTTTTTTGTATGAAATATTGAAAATTAGAACTAACATTTTTAATATAAATATTTTTCATAACAGTCATATGAAATGAATCAAATTCTGAGACATTTTTATTGTGACTTCACTGACTTTACACTGGATGTACTATGCTTCAGAATCGGACCTGGGAAGCTCCCCAGGATGCGATAGGGTGTTGGAAGAAGGGTGACACTCTACTCTCCCAGCAGCTAGCATGCTCTTCCCCCCTCTTTCACACTTGATGCCAAGTTTCTCGCCATACTCGTCCCCGTACCAGACCAGCAGCTCACAGCCAGGCCTGACCACCTGGCAGGTTCTGTAGAAGATCTGCCCATGATACTGGAAGGCCACCAGGTTCTGCTCCTCATAGTGTCGGGCACAGTTCACATACCTGGGGTCGAGGCCAGGAAAGGGAAAGAAACCACAGGTGATGAGTTCCCTCCACTGTCAGACCATGCCCAGCTCCTTGCATTCAGGCTCTGAGGCCGCCATGGCTCCCACTGCCCCTCATGGGGACCGTCTGTCCACATCTTTGACCATGGCATGTGAATTCCTATTTCCAGATCTTATTTCTCATCCTCTTCCTGGCTTGAATGCTTTCCTCTCCTTACCTAATTAGCCACTGTACAGAGCCCAGTTCCAGACTTGTTTCCACCTGGACTGTCTATAAGACTGGTGACCCCCAGCTCCTCTAAACTCTGAATTAAGTTCTCTTTCATTTCACAGGACTTGGTGCTCTTAGGCTAGCATGCATCCCTCAGCACTCATCCCAACCTGCTTTTTCTCCTGAGGCTTTTCTCCAATCTCCCCATGTGTATCCAGGGTCCTATTCACTTGCCCACCCCCTCCCATGGAAACTTGTAGAGTGCTCTGACATAGCTTGAGACAGACAACAGTAATGGTTTATTCACTTTCTGTCTGCACTGATGAAAGGAGAGGCCCTCAGAGAAGGGCCATGCTCACGGCCATTCTGCCCCACATTCCTCCCCAGGCCTCAGGGCCCACTTCTCACTGGAACCAAGCCTAGGGAGGTTGTTGCCCACATGGACTCAAGGTCTCCCATTTTAGGTTATCTTGGTGCTGTGCAGTTATTAAAAAATAGAAAAATTAATACTATTCCTAAAATCAACTGGCTCATGCCTGTTTCAGTATGTTCTCCAAAAGGACATGGGTTGTGTGATCTGCTTCAGTAATGAAGTTCACTGTCTAGACTGGGCCATAAGGTGCTTGGTAAGTGTCAATTAAGTGAGTTAAAGTGTCCCTGGTGAATCTAGACTCCTCAAGTTGTTGTCAAGTACCTCAGTTTTGTTGAGCATATAGACTTGTATTTTGAGGGCACATGCTATATTTTTCTTCCTTTCTTTCTAACATATTTTGAAATGAAAGAGCATGATATGGAGGGAAAAGAGGAAAGATGTGAAAGCTATTGAGGGAGATGGGTTGAGAAGGAAAGGGCTGTGGGCTTGAGGAAGGAGCAATGTCTACAAACTGCAGGCTCACTGCACTCACCTCATCCAGTTGGCTAAAGACGTGTCCTTTCCATCCACATACTCATAGCTGTTTCTCCCTTTGGTGATCTGAGTGTCAGAAAAGAGATACAAGCTTTCATCTTTTTTTTTTTTTTTGTGGAAGTAATAGAAGAAAATTTTCCCTCTGCTATCATTCTGCTCTTCAGCCTGCATGGATTCAGCTGCCAGTCAGACCACATGGTAAGCTCCTTAATCATAATTTTAAGTCTGAGTCTATTGGCACATTGAAGGCAAGGGCTCCACAAGGAAGAAGTCACTTTTGTATGCCTGTACCACTGTCTCTCACCTTTCCTCTGATCTTTAGATAGAAGTCCTGTGTGCCTGTATCACTGTCTCCCACACTCCTCTGATCTTTAGATAGAAGTCATGTTCATGTAGTCCAGTAGTCATGTATGGATGTGAGAGTTGGACTATACAGACAGCTTAGTACTGAGAATCCATGCTTTTGAACTATGGTGTTGGAGAAGACTCTTTTTTTTTTTTTTTTTGAGAAGACTCTTGAGAATCCCTTGGACTGCAAGGAGATCCAACCAGTCCATCCTAAAGGTGATCAGTCCTGGGTGTTCATTGGAAAGACTGATGTTGAAGCTGAAAAACCAATACTTTGGCAACCTGATGTGAAGAGCTGACTCATTTGAAAGACCCTGATGCTGGGAAAGATTGAGGGCAGGAGGAGAAGAGGACGACAGAGGATGAGATTGTTGGATTGCATCACTGACTCAATGGACATGGGTTTGGGTAGACTTCAGCAGTTGGTGATGGACAGGGAGGGCTGGTGTGCTGCAGTTCATGGGTTCGCAAAGAGTTGGACACGATTAGCAATTGAACTGAACTGAATCTGTGTTCATGCCCAGTGCACACAGTACACAGGGCTGACTGTGTCTTTGCCGACCATGTCATCACCACCTGCAACCTTGCATGTAGATATGAAGTACTCCTCCCAACACACACAAGCAATTAGTGGCCAGAGGACAGAGAAAGAGGGTTGTTTCTCACCAGCCAGGAGTACCCACTGTTGACGGCCTCTTTATCATCTGTGATTTGGCCCTCGTAGGGGCCAAAGTGCAGGCCCAGAGGCAGATGAGACACCTCGTTCCACACTCCAAGCCCAGCCTCGGGGATGCCCGACAGTCTGATACTTAACCCAGGGGGCAGAGTGAGGGCTGAGCGGTTGGCATGTCCCTTTTCCACTGCAGAGTCCTTTACAAAGGTTGGGGGCCCATGGACATCACAGCTGTCAATGAAGAAGTTCTGACACTCCTGACAATCTGGAAGTGAGAGCAACAGGGATGAGGGGAGGTATAGTGATGTTGGTGGTTGTAAAGACCTTCAGAAAGAACTGGGGAACTCACGGCATTTGGCCTTGATCCTGTACACCAAGACATAGAGGAAGGGGATGATAGGGGAACCAAATGGTGAAGTGAAGTTATTGGATCAAGGCCTCATAACCCCTTCATGAGTGGGCCAGGGGGGTCACTCACAGAGGTAGTCATCATCCTGGGGCTCGCTGACCTCTTGGTACACACGGCCCTTTCTTTCTCGCAGACTGTACCTCTTCATGTCAGTCTCCTTTCTTCCGAGTTCTGAGATGGAGAACAGAAGCTAAGCAACGATGGTGGGGTCTGAAGAGTTAGTCACTGTTTTATCAGAAACTGTGAGTCTCATACTTGTTCATCTATACACTTTGCCAAAACATTTTCTTTCCATTTATTTTCAAACTTATACTTTTGTATTCTATTGTTTTAATGTTACATTATTTATTTATTGGCCATGCTGCATGGCCTGTGGGATCTTAGTTCCCTGACTAGGAATGGAACCCACACCTTCTGCAGTGGAAGCATGGAGTCTTAACCACTTAACCACTAGAAAGTCCCTTCTCTATACTTTGTTTGTTCTGCCTTTATCTAGTGGTTCAGGATACTGAGATTCCACAGATGCCCAGTTCAGTGTTAGTTTCCTGCACTTCCTGTTAGTAGGCTTTACTTCCCAACCTTCTTACGTAGGAAATGGTTCACTGACACATCTATTCAGAAAATAAATGTTAAGGGCACATGACACATAAGGCATTGAGCAGAGGTCTGGGCATAAACACTAATAAAGCATGGTCCCTATTATCACAGCTGGATTTGTTGAACCACTTGTATGTGTCAGCAGTATTGCATTTAATGTGATGCTTTCAAACACTGTATGAGTTATGTATCCTTATCTTCACTTTACAGATGAACAATCAGGACCTCAGAAAATGTATAAGATTTTCCTCAGGTACCAGTGCTAACTTCATGTCTCAGATACGTCCACCTTAAACCCACACCTACCTAAAGTCCACATCACACAGCTACACCATACTTGTTACCTTTTCTACAGGAATTAGAGGAACCAATTAGAGCAACTCCCCAAATTTTCTCTTACCAACTTTTTGTCTGGAGTGCTGTCCAGGGGTCCTTGTTTCTCGGGGAGGGTTCACTGGTTCCTGAGCCCACTTGGAGCCACTTTTCTTCAGTAATTTTGCCGCTCCTGACAATTTCTTCAAACTGGACACCTTACTTAATGGTCCCCTGGACTTTCCCTTACATGTGAGTAAAAAAGAATATGTATTTCTTTAGTTCTTTAGGACTGTATGAAGTGTTTTCACACGCGTGACTTTAGTTAATACTTTTAAAATTATTGGAAATACCTGATGGGGGGAAGTCTGAACACTGGAGTATAAAACAAGGACCTAAGTGGGTACTGAATCAAAACTAGAATTCATATCTTAAGGTTCTTCCCTTTCAACATTCTGTGTAAAAGTAAGAGCAAGGCAGGGAGAGTAGTTGGAGGTCAGGGAAAGAAGAGGGTAAGGGCTCATAAGGAAATCCAGGGTTTTTCTATTAGTTAGTGGATGTTTGATGGTCGAGGAAGTATGAAAAATTACAGAGGGATCAAAACACATCTGGAAAGTATGGTGACAAAGCAGTGAGATTGAGAAGAGGAAAGACAACTGGCAGAAGGACATTCAGACAATAAAGAAAATGAGCTGAATGTTGCAGGTTGCTATGTCCTAGAAACAATGTTCTAATTAAAGTAGCTGGCCTCATCAATTCTGCTTGAAGAAGACTGTACGACTAGCTGGTTCTCCTCAATTTTCTGATCCATAAATAGGTATACATTCTAATTCTCAATGTTACAGTGGACATGAAATTTAATAACATTCAACAAATCATTCTGTGAGCTATTTAGTACAGTATGAATGTCAGCGTACACCCTTGCCATCAATATTTCTCTCAACTGCCTCTATAATTGAAGTCTAGCTCACAAATACTATCTTCAGCATTCCTTGAATTCTTATTCCTAGATGAATGTTTAAATGTGGAGTCACTCATTCACAAAACATTCAGGGGGCCCTTAGGGGCTTTGAGCAGAGCCTGGGTTTCTGAGAATTAATGGATATGGGCTAGGCTCTCAAAGCTCACAACACAGGGGCAGGCTAAACAAATGATTCCAGACAGGATAGTTGCCTAATCAGAGCTCAGAGGAAGGGCTTGTTACTTCCTCCTACAAGAATGAGCACTTGAAATCATGTGCAGATGATGAGTTTCTACTCAAAAGTAAGTAACCTATGTGAAGTCCAGTTCTTTTCTTTTTTTTTGCCAGTGACTTAGCAATTTATTTATCATCATTATTATTTTTCTTTACAATATTGTATTGGTTTTGATATACATTGACAGAATCTGCCACGGGTGTAGATATGGTCCTAAACCTGAACCACCCTCCCAACTCCCTCCCCATCACATCTCTCTGGGTCATACCAGTGCACCAGCCCCAGCACCCTGTATCATGCATGAAACCTGGATTGATGATTCGTTTCACATATGATAATATACATGTTTCAATGCCATTCTCTCACCCTCACCCTCTCCTACAGAGTCCAAAAGACTGTTCTATACATCTGTGTATCTTTTGCTGTCTCATATACAAGGTTATGGTTACCATATTTCTAAATTCCATATATATGTGTTGTTATACTGTATTGGTGTTTTTCATTCTGGCTTAATTCACTCTGTATAACAGGCTCCAGTTTCATCCACCTCATTAGAACTGATTCAAATGTATTCTTTTTAATGGCCGAGTAATATTCCATTGTGTATATGTACCACAGCTTTCTTGTCCATTTGTCTGCTGATGGACATCTAGGTTGTTTCCATGTCCTGGCTATTATAAATAGTACTGCGATGAACATTGGGGTACATGTGTCTTTTTCAATTCTGGTTTCCTTGGTGTGTATGCCCAGTAGTGGGATAGCAGTTTTGTTTCTAGTTTTTTAAGGAATCTCCACACTGTTCTCCAGAGGGCTGTACTAGTTTGCATTCCTACCAACAGTGTAAGAGGGTTCCCTTTTCTCCACACTCTCTCCAGTATTTATTGCTTATAGACTTTTGGATAGCAGCCATTCTGACTGGCAGTAATGGTACCTCAAGGTGGTTTTGATTTGCATTCCTCTGATAATGAGTGATGTTGAGTATCTTTTCATGTGTTTGTTAGCCATCTAATATGTCTTCTTTGGAGAGATGTCTGTTTAGGTCTTTGGCCCATTTTTTGGTTGGGTCAATTATTTTTCTGGAATTGAGCTGCAGGAGTTGCTTGCATATTTGTGAGATTAATTCTTTGTCAGTTGCTTCATTTGCTATTATTTTCTCCCATTCAGAAGGCTGTCTTTTCACCTTGCTTATATTTTCCTTTGTTGTGCAGAGCTTTCAATTTTGACTAGGTCCCATTTGTTTATTTTTGCTTTTATGTCCAATATTCTGGGAGGTGGGTCATAGAGGATTCTGCTGTGATTTATGTCAGAGAGTGTTTTGCCTATGTTCTCCTCTAGGAGTTTATTTCTGGTCTTCCATTGAGATCTTTAATCCATTTTGAGTTTATTTTTGTGTATGGTGTTAGAAAGTGCTCTAGTTTCATTCTTTTACAAGTGGTTGACCAGTTTTCCCAGCACCACTTGTTAAAGAGATTGTCTTTTCTCCATTGTATATTCTTGTCTCTTTTGTCAAAGATCAGGTGTCCATATGTGTGTGTATTTATCTCTGGGCTTTCTATTTTGTTCCATTGATCTATATTTCTGTCTTTGTGCTAGTACCATACTGTCTTGATGACTGTGGCTTTGTAGTGGAGCCTGAAGTCAGGCAGGTTGATTCCTCCAGTTCCCTTTTCTCAAGATTGCTTCGGCTGTTCAAGGTTCTTTGTATTTCCATACAAATTGTGAAATTGTTTGTTCTAGCTCTGTGAAAAATACCGTTGGTAGCTTGATAGGGTTTGCATTGAATCTATAGATTGCTTTGGGTAGTATCCTCATTTTCACTATATTGATCCTTCCAATCCACGAACAAAGTATATTTCTCCAACTATTTGTGTACTCTTTGACTTGTTTCACTAGTGTTTTATAGTTTTCTATATATAGGTCTTTAGTTTCTTTAGGTAGATATATTCTTAAGTATTTTATTCTTTTCGTTGCAATGTTGAATGAAATTGTTTCCTTAATTTCTGTTTCTATTTTCTCATTGTTAGTGTATACGAAGGTAAAGGACTTCTATGTGTTGATTTTATATCCTGCAACTTTACTATGTTTATTGATTAGCTATATTAATTTTCTGGTGGAATTTTTAGGGTTTTCTATGTAGATGATCATGTCATCTGCAAACAGTGAGAGTTTTACTTCTTCTTTTCCAGTTTGGATTCTTTTTATTTATTTATTTTTTTCTGCTCTGATTGTTTGGCCAAAACTTTCAAAACTCTGTTGCATAGTAGTGGTGAAAGTGGGCACCCTTGTCTTGTTCCTGATTTTAGGGGAAATGCTTTCAATTTTTCACCATTGAGGATAATGTTTGCTGTGGGTTTGTCATATACAGCTTTTATTATGTTGAGGTATGTTCCTTCTATTCCTGATTTATGGAAGGTTTTTTTTATCATAAATGGATGTTGAATTTTGTCAAAAGCCTTCTCTGCATCTATTGAGATAATCATATGGTTTTTATTTGTCAATTTGTTAATGTGATATATTACCTTGATTAATTTGCAGATTTTGAAGAATCCTTGCATCCCTGGGATAAAGCCCACTTGGTCATGATGTCTGATATTTTTAATGTGTTGTTGAGTTCTGTTTGGTAAAATTTTGTTAAGGATTTTTGAATCTATGTTCATCAGTGATATTGGCCTGTAGGTTTCTTTTTTTGTGGCATCTCTGTCTGGTTTGGGTATTAGGGTGATGGTGAGCTCATAGAATGAGTTCGGAAGTTTACCACCCTCTGCAATTTTCTGGAAGAGTTTGGGTAGGATAGGTGCTAGCTCTTCTCTACATTTTTGGTAGAATTCAGCTGTGAAGCCATCTGGACCTGGGCTTTTGTTTGCTGGAAGGTTTCTGATTACAGTTTCAATTTCCGTGCTTGTGATGGGTCTGTTAAGATTTTCTATTTCTTCCTGGTTCAGTTTTGGAAAGTTGTACTTTTCTAAGAATTTGTCCATTTCTTCCACGTTGTCCATTTTATTGGCATATAATTGCTGACAGTAGTCTCTTATGATTCTTTGTATTTCTGTGTTGTCTGTTGTGATCTCTTCATTTTCATTTCTAATTTTATTAATTTGATTTTTCTCCCTTTGTTTCTTGATGAGTCTGGCTAATGGTTTGTCAATTTTATTTATCCTCTCAAAGAACCAGCTTTTGGCTTTGTTGATTTTTGCTATGGTCTCTTTTGTTTCTTTTGCATTTATTTCTGCCCTAAGTTTTAAGATTTCTTTCTTCTACTAACCCTGGGGTTTTTCATTTCTTCCTTTTCTAGTTGCTTTAGGTGTAGAGTTAGGTTGTTTATTTGACTTTTTTTTTCTTGTTTCTTGAGGTATGCCAATATAATTGCTGACAGTAGTCTCTTATGATCCTTTGTATTTCTGTGTTGTCTGTTGTGATCTCTCCATTTTCATTTCTACGTTTATTGATTCAATTTTTCTCCCTTTGTCTGATGAGTCTGGCTAATGGTTTGTCCATTTTATTTATCCTTTCAAAGAACCAGCTTTTGGCTTTGTTGATTTTTGCTATAGTCTGTTTTGTTTCTTTTGCATTTATTTCTGCCCTAATTTTTAAGATTTCTTTCCTTCTACTAACGCTGGGGTTCTCCATTTCTTCCTTTTCTAATTGCTTTAGGTGTAGAGTTAGGTTATTTATTTGACTTTTTTCTTGTTTCTTGAGGTATGCCTGTATTGCTATGAACTTTCCCTTAGTACCGCTTTTATAGTGTCCCACAAGTTGTCCCACAACAACCCAAAGGTTGTTGTGTTTTCATTTTCATTCATTTCTATGCATATTTTGATTTCTTCTGTGATTTTCTGGTTATTCAGAAGTGTGTTGTTCAGCCTCCATATGTTGGAATTTTTAATCATTTTTCTCCTGTAATTGAGATCTAATCTTACTGCATTATGGTCAGAAAAGATGCTTGGAATGATTTCAATTTTTTTGAATTTGCCAAGGCTAGATTTATGGCCCAGGGTGTGATCTACCCTGGAGAAGGTTCCGTGAGCGCTTGAGGAAAAGGTGAAATTCATTGTTTTGGGGTGAAATGTCCTATAGATATCAAAGTCTGTGTTTCTTTGTTGACTTTCTGTTTAGCTGATCTGTCCATAGGTGTGAGCCAAGGCTAGATTTATGGCCCAGGGTGTGATCTACCCTGGAGAAGGTTCCGTGAGCGCTTGAGGAAAAGGTGAAATTCATTGTTTTGGGGTGAAATGTCCTATAGATATCAAAGTCTGTGTTTCTTTGTTGACTTTCTGTTTAGCTGATCTGTCCATAGGTGTGAGTGGGGTATTAAAGTCTCCCACTATTACTGTGTTATTGTTAATTTCCCCTTTCATACCTGTTAGCATTTGTCTTACATATTGTGGTGCTCCTGTGTTGGGTGCATATATATTTATAATTGTTACATTTTCTTCTTGGATTGATCCTTTGATCATTATGTAATGTTGTTCTTTGCCTCTTTAGGAAACAATTCCATTTACCATTGCAATGAAAAGAATAAAATACTTGAGTATACCTACCTAAAGAAACTAAAGACCTATATATAGAAAACTATAAAACACTGGTGAAAGAAATAAAAGAGGACACCAATAGATGGAGAGAAATAGGCCATGTTCATGGATCAGAAGAATCAATATAGTGAAAATGAATATATTACCCAAAGCAATCTACAGATTCAGTGCAATCCCTATCAAGCTACCAGCAGTATTTTTCACAGAATTAGAACAAATAATTTCACAATTTGTATGGAAATACAAAAAAACCTCAAATAGCCAAAGCAATCTTGAGAAAGAAGAATGGAACTGGAGGAATCAACCTGCCTGACTTCAGGCTCTACTACAAAGCCACAGTTATCAAGACAGTATGGTACTGGCACAAAGACAGAAATATAGATCAATGGAACAAAATAGAAAGCCCAGAGATAAATCCACACACCTATGGACACCTTATCTTCAACAAAGGAGGCAAGAATATACAATAGATTAAAGACAATCTCTTTAACAAGTGGTGCTGGGAAAACTGGTCAACCACTTGTAAAAGAATGAAACTAGAACACTTTCTAACACCATTCACAAAAATAAACTCAAAATGGATTAAAGATCTAAACATAAGACCAGAAACTATAAAACTCTTAGAGGAGAACATAGGCAAAACACTCTGACATAAATCACAGCAGGATCCTCTATGACCCACCTCCCAGAATATTGGAAATAAAAGCAAAAAATAAAAGCAAAGAAAAAGGGGGGCCTAATTAAAATTAAAAGCTTTTTCACAACAAAGGAAACTATAAGCAAGGTGAAAAGACAGCTTTCGGAATGGGAGAAAATAATAGCAAATGAAGCAACTGACAAAGAATTAATCTCAAACATATACAAGCAACTCATGCAGCTCAATTCCAGAAAAATAAATGACCCAATCAAAAAATGGGCCAAAGAACTAAATAGACATTTCTCCAAAGAAGACATACAAATGGCTAACAAACACATGAAAAGATGCTCAACATCACTCATTTCAGAGAAATGTAAATCAAAACCACAATGAGGTACCATTTCACACCAGTCAGAATGGCTGTGATCCAAAAGTCTACAAGCAATAAATGCTGGAGCGGGTGTGGAG
The DNA here is from genome assembly GCA_006408695.1 of Aepyceros melampus. Taxonomy (NCBI): domain Eukaryota; kingdom Metazoa; phylum Chordata; class Mammalia; order Artiodactyla; family Bovidae; genus Aepyceros; species Aepyceros melampus. Next base: position 180,363 of record SJXQ01001797.1, on the reverse strand, counting down.
AAAAGGGAGCCCTCTTACACTGTTGGTGGGAATGCAAACTAGTACAGCCACTATGGAGAACAGTGTGGAGATTCCTTAAAAAACTGGAGATAGAACTGCCTTATGACCCAGCAATCCCACTGCTGGGCATACACACCGAGGAAACGAGAATTGAAAGAGACACGTGTACCCCAGTGTTCATCGCAGCCCTGTTTATAATAGCCAGGACATGGAAACAACCTAGATGTCCATCAGCAGATGAATGGATAAGAAAGCTGTGGTACATATACACAATGGAGTATTACTCAGCCATTAAAAAGAATACATTTGAATCAGTTCTAATGAGGTGGATGAAACTGGAGCTTATTATACAAAGTGAAGTAAGCCAGAAAGAAAAACACCAATACAGTATACTAACACATATATATGGAATTTGGAAAGATGGTAATGATAACCCTGTATGTGAGACAGCAAAAGAGACACAGATGTATAGAACAGTCTTTTGGACTCTATGGGAGAGGGAGAGGGTGGGATGATTTGGGAGAATGGCATTGAAACATGTATACTATCATATAAGACACGGATCGCCAGTCTAGGTTCGATGCAGGATACAGGATGCTTGGGGCTGGTGCAATGGGATGACCCAGAGAGATGGTATGGAGAGGGAGATGGGAGGGGAGTTCAGGATTGGGAACACATGTACACCCGTGGCGGATTCATGTTGATGTATGGCAAAACCAATACAGTATTGTAAAGTAAAATGAAGTAAAATTTAAAAATTAATAAAAATATTAATAGGCCTATTGATTAATATTTATACTGTTCTTGAGGTTCTCAAGGCAAGAATACTGAAATGGTTTGCCATTCTCTTCTCCAATCGACCATGTTTTGTCAAACTTCTCCACCATGACCTGTCTATCTTGGGAGGCCCTACACAGCACAGCTCTTAGCTTCACTGAGTTAGACAAGGCTGCCGTCCATTGATCAGTTTCATTAGTTTTCTGTTATTGTAGTTTTTGTTCTGTCTGCCCTCTGATGGAGAAGGAGAAGAGGCTTATGGAAGCTTTGGCCACCTGATGTGAAGAACTGACTCACTGGAAAAGACCCTGATGTTGGGAAAGATTGAAGGCGGGAGGAGAAGGGGACAACAGAGGATGAGATGGTTGGATGGCATCACCGACTCAGTGGACATGAGTTTGAGTAAACTCCAGGAGTTGGTGATGGACAGGGAGGCCTGGCATGCTGCAGTCCATGGGGTAGCAAAGAGTCGGACACGAGTGATCAACTGAACTGAGATAATATTAATAGACCTCTAAATTTTGCCATTAAGATAAATAATGGAAGCTTTGGCCACCTGATGTGAAGAACTGACTCACTGGAAAAGACCCTGATGTTGGGAAAGATTGAAGGCGGGAGGAGAAGGGGACAACAGAGGATGAGATGGTTGGATGGCATCACCGACTCAGTGGACATGAGTTTGAGTAAACTCCAGGAGTTGGTGATGGACAGGGAGGCCTGGCATGCTGCAGTCCATGGGGTAGCAAAGAGTCGGACACGAGTGATCAACTGAACTGAGATAATATTAATAGACCTCTAAATTTTGCCATTAAGATAAATGGTGTGAATCATTTCCATGGCATCACCCACAGGTGCTCTCAGCTCTGAACTAGCCTTCAGTCTCCTCAAGAGGAAAGCAAGTTTCTGAGGCTAATGATGCTTCTCATTTCTCCACATTCAGTGCAATACTTGACACACAGCAGTCCCCCAAAACAATTGCAAAATAAGCACTGTCTCAACCACCCTGAGCAATAACCACATTAGTAGGTCAGGTCACTGGCATGAGCTAAAGAAAGAAATGTTAGGAGAAGTTTTGTTGTGTTTTATTTTAACAGTCAGAAGACCTAAATGCTTTCCCACAGCCATGACCTCATTCCAGCTGGAAAGGTCGATGCCCAGCTCTCTCCTTGCATCATCGACTGTGCGATTGTGCACCCATATTTCTGCCTCTGCTCTTAGCGCATTTATTGAATGTGTATCATTTTCCAATGTCGATTTTCATAAGCTTAATATGATACTTTAGAAAATGGCAAAGATAAATCTGCTGTTTAATTCCAGTTTTGCTTGAAGGGATGGCAGATCATCCACATTCCACATGCTGTCTTTGTAGGGAAATGGGAGACTTTCCAGAGCAATTAGAGTCGGAATATGATTGGAAGGTCTTGACTCTCTCAAGAAGCCTCCAATTTTTAGACTCTTTGGAATAGTTGAGATGACCTGTGGCCAATGTCCAGGGGACAAGATTGACCCTGGAAAATTAAAGGAGTTTCCCAGCAGGAATTCTCCTGGGGCCAGCACAGGACCACATGGTACTTCAAAACTGAAGCTGAGAAGCTCAGTCTTTGCTGGAGACCCTGGAGAGGTGCATGAGTGCAGACAGGCAGCGGGCATGCTGGCAGCGGGCACAGCCCTGCCCACAGGTGTGCCATGCACACAGGTGATGCTCTGAGTGGTGCAGGCTCAAAGTGAGCAGCCGTGAAGCTCTCCTGGGAGACCGAGTGAGCGGTAAGCATAATTGGACATTCCAAAAATATACTGACGACTTAACATGATCAAATTTGTTGACTCTATGTCATAACAGCCTGGTTCTTGGGTGGGGGGCCGGGATGGGGGTGAGGACAGGATGCTTCCAAATGGGCTGTGCTGCTTTCATGGAAAGAGCTACAAGGAAGGACTTCCTCCTCCAAGGAAGCGGATGGCTGGAAAGCTGAGCCACCTCCATCAGAGCAGCCCCGCAGCCCGGGACCACCCTCAGGCTCTTCCCAAATAGCATGGAGCCTACTCTGTCTTCCTTATTATATTTTATAATTTCAACAGGCATCCCATCTGAACGGGGTTACAGTGGATATGTCACTGGTCATCTAAGCACTCAAGAGTGAGTTGTCAATTTTTTCTATGTCACTGAGATTCAGCCCAAGTCCTACAATCTTGTGTTTCATTATTTTATCACTGAGCTATGGTTAATTTCTAGGGAAAAAATGATAGACTAATTATTTTGTCAATTTGACTTAAGTTTTTTGCTGGGTAATTATAGCAAAGAACACCATGTGAAAATCTAGTAATTGTGGGAAATCTGGACAAGGCTTGGCAATAATGTCAGTTAGTTAACATTTGGTGTGATGAGTTCAGACGCAGTGGAAAGGGAGGAGACAAGCATAGTTTTATCCCCCTGGACCAGCCCAGGCGCGCGTGATGTTTTACTTGGAAGAGCTCAAAGATTTCTAAGTCGTCTTTCCATTTCCTGTGAGTTCCGACCCTTTCTATTTTGCACCTGTATTACAGATTCGTCTTCCCAAAGAAGGAATTTGAGCAACGAACTCTAGAATCTGGTGATTAGAAGGGACGGTATGGACAGCCGGCCTCACCCTGAAGCTGGGCACCTGTGTGAAGTGTCTGGATGCTTCCCATGGAGACTTTCTCAGCATAGGACCCTTGACCTCCCTGCTTGAGGATCACCTGTAATCTTGTCAAAGTGCACATTCTACGTCTGCACCCCTGTTCCACTAACTTGGACAGTTGACCATCAGCATTTAATCAGGAGAGTCCTCTGTGGCCCAAAAATAGCACAAGGCAGTCCATTTCATCCTGAGAAGCTCATTATTGGAAAGATACTGGACTGTAACACTCAAAAATTAAACAACAACAAGAATAGAGACAGAAAGAAAAATCAAAATAGCTGAACCCCCCTGTCTCACTCCTGGTCACAGGCAGAGAGCTAGGTCTTGCAGTCTCTGGGGTCCTACAGCCTGCAGCCCGTGTTGCCCTGGGGTCCTGTGGTCAACGTGCTTCTGTAATGAAGCTTGATGTCTTGGCAACAAAGAACCGTATGTCAGAGACCACTGCTGCCTTTCTTCCAGCTTACTCTGAAACGATCAACTCTGATGAGTGAGTCCTGGACCTTTCTTTGGGCTGGAGGCCCTCCTGCTGCTCCGTGCTGCTGGTACAGGGTGCAGTACCTGTGGGCATGTTCCTGAAATGCCTGGGAGTTGTTTGCATGGATGGAGGGAATGTTGTGGAAGTGTCACTGTGCTTCAAGTTCTTCCCTTCACTGTGAGGGATCACCTCACTGTCTCAACAGCCTCCAACTCAGACTTTGCTTGTTTCCACACAGAGAGATTCTCTATCCTCGCTTGCCCTTGGCTCAAAGTTGACGATGAAGCAGCTTGGAGGCTTTTGTGAGTGTAACCAGGCTTCATGCTCTTAAAAGCACTTTTTGAAGTTCATACAATTATAAAGAGGAGCAGTAGTAATCTGACGCAGAGGGAATGATGCGTGTGTCTGAGCCCCATCTGTCATCTCAGCAAGTGATGAGGCCAAATTTATAGTTTCGTTTCTAAAGTCTAATAATCTCCAAATGTTCCACCAGACCCCCTTGGCAAGTCCCCTGACGGCAGAAACATGCAAGTGTAATTCGACTGAGAAAGATGAGGGTCTCACAGCCATGAAATCAGTCCTCTTCTCTCTCTTTATCCTCCAGAGAGGTCGCTTAAAGATCACACAACTTGCCTTCCCCCAGTATGCTGACTGCATCCAGGGCACACATCTGCTTGTCATGCAGCATAGACACAGAGACAGGCAGGGGTATGCTGAGTACTAGCAGGCAGGATGGTCATACAAGCACATTCTCTGGAAGCTACAGTCGTATTTGTACTGTCTGGGATGGTAATTGCTGAGTGGATAAATCTGAGAAAAATTAGGCTGGGGATTGTGGAGATGCCCTTTATTTGTTGCCATTTATGTGTTTTCTTTTCTTTTAAATAAGGGATTTTATTTTTTAAAACACTGTTATGTTCACAGAAAAATTGAGCAGAAGGTAATAGGAGCCCCCAGTATATCCCTTCTCGGCCCTGCTGACTGTTTCCCTATTAGCAGTATCTTGCGTTAGTGAGGCACATTTGTTGCAGTTGATGAATCTTTGTTGACACATTTTTATTAAGCAAAGTCCATGGTTTCTATTGTGGTTGCTCTTTGTGTTGACACATTTTTATTAAGTGAAGTCCATGGTTTCTATTGTGGTTGCTCTCTGTGTTGTGTAGTTTTATGAGTTTTGGCATACACACAATGTCATGTATCCATCATTACAGTGTTGTGCAGATTAGTTTCAAGACCCTCAATCTATCTTCATTTATTCCTTCTCTAATAGTCTTCCTTTCCCTGTGTAGGTCTGAGTCTCAGGCCTGTATATTCTTCCTTCTCTCTGCAGAAATTCTTTTAATATTTCTCCCAAGGCAGATCTAATGGCTACAAATCTCTTTTTCTTTGTCCGAGAAAGTCTTTACTTTCTTTCTCTTCTGAAGAATAACTTTGCTGAGTTAGTCTCTGATAAACCCTCAAATGCTTAGCCTCTGGTAACATGGTTTCCCCTGAAGGCAAGCCTCCTGAGTAGGAAGGAGTGCTCTGGGCACATTCCAAAACAGCTGCTTTCCCCAAAGCATGAGGGGGATGTTCTCTGATCTTCACTCTAAGGACCTGGTAGACTTCCTGGAGGTAAAACTCACGGAAGTTGGGGGCCTTCCAATGGCTTGGCCCAGAAGAACCTTTTTTATCTCTCGAGTGTGTCCACACTCAAGCTCCAGCAGTTACTCAGCCAACTGTAAAGACCTCCTGCCGCTGACGGCGCCAAGGCTCACGCTGCGATTCTCTGCACGCACCTGTCCATCTGTCCATCCTTTCAGGTTCAGGCTGACTGTGTGCCCTGCAAACCCAATTCTTCAATGAATCTAAATAGTTGTTGATTTTCAAATTATTCAGCTGTTTTCTTATGTGAGGATGGGATTAATAATGGCCAAGCTCTTCACATGTTGGGCTAGACACCAGGATATGCCATTTTCTTTTCCTCTAGGGCCAGCATTTCAAAATTTCCTGATACTAGTCTATCCACATCCCAGTTTTTAAAGATGTTTTAAATGGTTTGGTTCATTGTTGACCTTTGATTTGTAATAAATAATAGTTTTCTTGTGTAGACATTATTTTTATAAATACTTGCATTGTCCTAAAGATTAAGCTGGATTTAGAAAAGGCAGAGGAACCAGAGATCAATTGCCAACATCTGTTGGATCATCAAAAAAGCAAGATAGTCCCAGAAAAACATCTATTTTTGCTTTATTGACTATTTCAAAGCCTTTGACTATGTGGATCACAACAAACTGTGGAAAATTCTGAAAGAGATGGAAATACCAGACCACCTGACTCACCTCTTGAGAAATCTGTATGCAGATCAGGAAGCAACAGTTAGAACCAGACATGGAACAACAAACTGGTTCCAAATAGGAAAAGGAGTACATCAAGGCTGTATATTGTCACTCTGCTTGTTTAACTTATATGCAGAGAGTACATCGTGAGAAGCGCTGGGCTGGAGGAAGCATAAAATGGAATCAAGATTGCTGGGAGAAATATCAATAACCTCAGATATGCAGATGACACCACCCTTATGGCAGAAAGCAAAGAACTAAAGAGTCTTTTGATGAAAGTGAAAGGGGAGAGTGAAAAAGTTGGCTTAAAACTCAACATTCAGAAAACTAAGATCATGGCATCAGGTCCCATCTCTTCATGGCAAATAGATGGGGAAACAGTGGAAACAGTGACAGACTTTAGTTTGGGGGCTCCAAAATCACTCAGGTGGTGGCTGCAGCTATGAAATTAAAAGACACTTGCTCCTTGAAAGAAAAGTTATGATCAACCTAGATGGCATATTAATAAACAGAGACATTGCTTTGCCAACAAGGGTCCGTCTAGTCAAGGCTATGGTTTTTCCAGTGGTCATGTATGGATGTGAGAGTTGGACGTGAAGAAAGCTGAGTGCCAAAGAATTGACGCTTTTGAACTGTGTTGTTGGAGAAGACTTTGGAGAGTGCCTTGGACTGTAAGGAGATCCAACCAGTCCATCCTAAAGGAAATCAATCCTGAATATTCATTGGTAGAACTGATGCTGAGGGTGAAGCTTCAATACTTTGGCCACCTGATGTGATGAGCTGACTCACTGGAAAATACCCTGATGCTGGGAAAGATTGAGGGCAGGAAGAGAAGGGGACAACAGAGGATGAGATGGTTGGATGGCATCACTGACTCAATGGACGTGAGTTTGAGTGAACTCCGGGAGTTGGTGATGAACAGGGAGGCTTAGTGTATTGCAGTCCATGGGGTTGCAAAGAGTCAGACACGATTGAGTGACTGAACTGAACTGAACTGAACTGAAATATCATAACCAGTTTCATGCATATTTATTATGGTTTTGGTTTTAGTTCATTTTAACATACAGTGACAATCTTAATATTGCCAAACATTTCCAGTCTAGGTTACCAGTCGTGTCTGACTCTTTGCGACCTCGTGGACTGTAGCTCATCAGGCTCCTCTGCCCATGGGTTTCCTAGGCAAGGACACTGGAGTGGATTGCCATTTCCCCCTCCAGGGGGTCTTCCCCATCTGGGGATCAAACCCAGGTCCCCTGCATTGCAGGCAGACTCTTTACCATCTGAGCTACCAGGGAAGCCCAAAGGTGGATTCTTAACCACTGGACCACCAGGGAAGCCCTGAATGCTTAGAAGCATCTTTACACAGTAATCTGACTTTTGAGTCTAATAATAATGAAGAGGATAAAAGTTGGATCATTCTCTTCTGAGCAGTTCTTCCTGCATCTGTAGAAGCCAGATTATCCATTTCAAATATTCTTCTTCATGACTCTCTGTAGATGCTCCCAAAGAAAGACTAAAGCATGTACCTCCTTGAAAATATTGACATTTAATTTGCATTGAATAAAAATTTGATATCTGTTTAGAAAATACTGAAACACATAAAATGCTTCAATGAAAAGGAGCACAAGTTAACTCAATATAAATGTTATATTTATGTTAGTATGATATATGGAATCAGCATGTATGACTTGTCATAAGGGTAATAAATGTGATGACCATGCATTGCTTTCCAGGAGCCTGTGTAGGAGCTGGACGTGTAGAGATGAGTAGAATCTCTCTGGCCTTCGAGGAACACACTGTCTGCTGGAACAGTGTGAGTATGATTTCCGACACCTGGTGACTGTCCAGCATGAAGAAGAATGGCCTGTCAATCAAGGCCCCTCTGGGAGGAAAAGACCTTCCATGTAGATGACAAAAGATCCCAATTCCAGGACTGTAATGAGAAAGACAATAAACTAAAATAGTGAAGTTTTAAGGAACCTAGGGGTCATCTTACTACCACCCCAACGCAAGTGAGGAATTTGTGATGGGAAGAGCTGCCCAGCTTTGGCCAGCCAGGGTGCACCCTCTGCAGGCCCGCAGCTCCCCCTCCCAGCCTCCGCCTCCTGGGAGGGCACCTGTGCCCAGTGCAGGGTCTCGGGTCTGACCGGCCCCATCTCTGGAGCTGTGCTCTGACTCCTGCTGTGGCCTGTGTTGCCAGAAGTCGGGGCAGTTGGTGGACGGCAGCCTGAGTGATGGAGAGGAGAGAGTGGCAGCCTTGGAAAACTTAGGAAATGACTTATTAGCAATTTCGGTTGAAAGTACTAACTTACATGTTGACTGTGATGGTTAATATTTATGTGTCAACTTGACCAGGCTCCAGGACACCAAGATACTTGGTCAATAGTACTATGGGTGCGTCTGGGAGGGTGTAGTCAGTAGACTGAGTAGAGCACGCTGCCATCCACTGTGCGGGGGGCATCCCCCAGCCTCATGGGTGCCTGACGCAAGTGAGGATATGCTGTGCTGAGGCCCGATGCCCTCTGAGCTGCAGCTTGGTCTTCTCCAGCTCCAGGTTTGGGCAGCAGTCAACACAAGTCTCCTGGTTCTCAGGCCTGCAGACTGAACACCTGGGGATGCTCAGACTCCACACCACAATCCCACACATGCATTTACATATGTGGGCACACACATGTGCACACATAGGCCTGTGTATTTATCCTACTTATCCTGTTTCTCTGGAGAACCCTGCCTGATACTAGTAATACTGTGCCGGTTTTGTATCAGTGTGGTTACTGTTGTTCAGCCGCTCAACCATGTCCGACTCGTTGCCACCCCATGAACCGCAGCACGCCAGGCCTCCCTGTTCATCACCAACTCCCGGAGCTCGCTCAAACTCACGTCCATCAAGTTTGTGATGCCATCCAGCCATCTCATCCTCTGTCATCCCCTTCTCCTCCTGCCCTCAATCTTTCCCAGCAACAGGGTCTTTTCCAGTGAGTCAGCTCATCACATCAGGTGGCCAAAGTATTGGAGCTTCACCCTCAGCATCAGTCCTACCAATGAATATTCAGGACTGATCTCCTTTAGGATGGACTGTCTGGATCTCCTTGCAGTCCAAGGGACTCTCAAGAGTCTTCTCCAACACCACAGTTCAAAAGCATCAATTTTTTGGCACTCAGCTTTCTTCACAGTCCAACTCTCATATCCATACATGACCACTGGAAAAACCATAGCCTTGACTAGACGGACCTTTGTTGGCAAAGTAATGTCTGTGCTCTTTATTAGTATGGTACCAAACTAACACTCAATGGGCACCATATTCAAAGCGTGTCTCAGTGACTTCTCCATAAGAAACAGATGGTTTTGCTCTATGTTTATTCCATGGCTAATATATTTACTGAGTTAAATTTTTCTTATTTAGAAAATGAGTCTGACCACAAGAGAAGTGAATTGTTTAGGGTAAGACATGATCCCAGTCTTTCTCTGACACATTCACTCTTCTTTACTTTAAAAAATACATTTGTATGTTTTTAAATAAAAATTGTGTGTATTTAAGATGTACAATATGAAGATTTCATACACCCAGTGAGATGCTTATGACAGTCAAGCTAATCATCTTGTCATGTCCGCACACAATAATCGTTTTTCCGTGTGATGAGTCCACATCAAAACCACTCCTTCTCCGTCTTTAATTACCCCATTTGTCCTACTTCAAACTTGATTTCTAGAAACTCTAATTTTCTTTCCTTTTTATAAAAAGCATGAATAGTTTCCAAAAAATCTTTCAAGAAGTTAAAAGAATAGAAAATAAAGTGGTAATCCATCTTTCAGGATTTAAAAGTCTGTTAAAAGCTATGCTTGAATCTCTAGCTTTTGGCTTGTTAATAGGTATAGGGAAATTTCTAGTTATAGTATACAATTTCTCCAAAATGCATGCCATAGCTACTGCACAGTTTTTCTAAATTTCCCTTTGCTATTTTTTTCAAGCTGGTTCCACAGTGATCTCACAGTTGTTGAGAGCGACAATCAGCCCAAGTGTGGTTTCCCGTGAATGGAGCGTAGCGGGAGCAGCTGCCACGTCTAACTCTGGCTCCAGTTGCAGCTTGGAGCCTCGACGCAGAAGCTCAATCAGGAGGCTGATTAGAGGCCTCACGAGCTGGGACTTCCTGCGTCAAATGATTTTGTTTAAAGTTGCTTTGCTTCTGCTCCACTTTCTTAATCAAGTTGATACTGTGGGTATTTTGGGTTCTATGGGCATGCGGCTGTGAATAGATACACACTCTTCCAGTTCTCAAAGAGTTTTGTGTTTCTTTGTGAAAATACATGACAGTCACCAGGCAGATTTGAAAGGAATGACTTGTCTTGCGAGCAGAGAAAGATTTGCTCAGAATAGAACCTGCCCACTGGCCTCCCACTTCTGAGAATGGGCACCCAAGGACAGCAAGACCTTGACTTCGTATCATTCATGATAAGGTGATTCTGGTGGGCAGAATTTTCGAATGATTTCAATACTCTAAGTATAATCACCTTCTTCTATTAAGCATTTTTTAATACAAAATTATCCTAAATTATTTTCCCTGTTTTCTTACCTTAGGAGAAGACAATTTTGGTCAAAATAAAATGCTTGAGTAACTCCAGTGTTATTTCGATTGCTGGCGCGTGTCCTGCGTGTGCCCTTCCCTCTGGGCTTCTCCCCCGGCCCACCCCTGGGCTCTTAGAAGCACAGTGCAGATGCTACCCACACCACCCAGTGCTGTTTAGGAAGATTAAGGGAGATGAAACCTGCTAAGCTGGTAAGCCTCATCTTACTGATTTATCACTGTCTAATAAAGATGGCAGCTGTATTTTTAAAACCAATGTTAAAACAATATTTTGTTCCCAAAAAGTTGGCATTGCCTGAATCGACGCTACCGAAACAAATGAAGGATATTTTCAAGCAAGTAACACCCCTGTCAGGAAGACCCTGGAAGTAACGCCCCCAACAGGAAGATCCTGGAAGTAACACCCCTGACGGGAAGATCCCAGAAGTAACGCCCCTGACAGGAAGATCCCAGACTAAACGTCTCAGGATTGGTTGCCGCCAGGCACACAGGCCCTAGATCAGGAGCCCAGAGCAGGAACAAGCCAGAGGACAGCCCGCCGTTACAGTGGGAGATGAAGGCTGCCTGGCCCAGGTCTGCAGCTGTCCCCCATTTCATTGCTAATTGAAATGCAGTCTATTTTTCTTTCTCTGTATCAATTTTGCCATCTGTTATACAAGGTGATCCAACCAATCCATCCTAAAGGAGATCAGTCCTGGGTGTTCATTGGAAGGAATGATGCTGAAGCTGAAGCTCCAGTACTTTGGCCACCTTATGCGAAGAGTTGACTCTGGAAAAGACCCTGATGCTGGGAAGGATTGGGGGCAGGAGGAGAAGGGGATGACAGAGGATGAGATGGCTGGATGGCATCACGGACTCGATGGACATGAGTCTGAGTGAACTCCGGGAGTTGGTGATGGACAGGGAGGCCTGGCGTGCTGCGATTCATGGGGTCGCAAAGAGTCGGACACGACTGAGCGACTGAACTGAACTGAACTGAACTGATGCACAGGTGAGTGAAGTGAAGTCGCTCAGTCGTGTCTGACTCTTTGCGACCCCATGGACTGTAGTCTACCAGGCTCCTCTGTCCATGGGTTTTTTCAGGCAGTAGTACTGGAGTGGATCGCCATTTCCTTCTCCAGCGGATCTGCCCGACCCAGGGTTGGAACCCAGGTCTCCTGCATTGTAGACAGATGCTTNACAGGTGAGTGAAGTGAAGTCGCTCAGTCGTGTCTGACTCTTTGCGACCCCATGGACTGTAGTCTACCAGGCTCCTCTGTCCATGGGTTTTTTCAGGCAGTAGTACTGGAGTGGATCGCCATTTCCTTCTCCAGCGGATCTTCCCGACCCAGGGTTGGAACCCAGGTCTCCTGCATTGTAGACAGATGCTTTACCGTCTGAGCCACCAGGGAAGGTAACATAGAATCTCTGTTAATCCCTAAAGACACGTGGTGAGAGCTGGATAGATTTTCACAATTAGTGGTGTGACTTTTGAGAGTTATGACGACAAAAGCGTTGCAGGCCTAAGTGTCAGGAACACACTGAAAAGACATGGGGTGTCCCACAAAGAACCTGCACTTCACCCTCCTGGGAGCCTGAGACGAAGAGACACATGGTCCCCACATGCTCAGGGGGCTGTGCTGAGTCCAGAGAAGGAAACGTGGAGAATAGCTTTGGTCAGCCTGCAGCCATGGAGGCGCGTCTGTCTGCAGGGTGGGGCGTAGAGAAAGCAGACACGGGCCCGACGGAGCGGAACTGCAGGCAAGCCACGGAGACAAGACTCGGCTCAGGGGGAGCCTCTCACGGGGACCAGGCGGCCCCTCACCTGGACGAGGCGGAGCCCCTCACCTGGGAAGGGTGGAAGGCCTGGACCGGTCACCAAGGTGCCCGGCTGGCTGATTAGTCTGCGAGTGACGAGGCAGGCTGTCTGCTGAGAAGACGGCGGAGAGTTTGGGGAGCAGCCGGCTCAGGAGTCTGAGGGGGCGGTGAGCAGAGATGGTGACAGGCGTTCAGTGCTGTCTCTGTTCCAGGCACACAGAGGCGCTTAATTCTTCCAGAATTCCAGGGTGGTAAATACTACTGTTATTATTTTGCAGATGAGGGAAAGCTACACAGGACGCTGCGGACTGTGCTGAGCCGAGGTGGGGAGCCCCGGGGGGCCACGGTGGCAGGGGAGCCACAGTCCTTGCTGCATCTGAGAGAACGTGCTAGAATTTTTTCACGTTGGCTACTGACTTTTTCTAAGTGACATTTGAGTATTATTTATTTCCTGTACTCTTCAGAGTGGTAATAGACCCCTGAGCAGAGAAAACAGATGTATAGTGTTCTAGGTACAAAGGGATCTTCTGGTTTCTTCCAGCAGCTCTACACTTGTCTAACTGATACATTTTGCTTTATTTTGAATCTGCGTGTGCCCCTCCTGCTAACTGGCCATGTTTATACCTTTTGAAAGGTCCTACCTGTGCTCAGGCCCTGAAATTCCTGCCAACACACAAAACACAGTCACACAGAAGCAGGAGGGAGCAGACTCCAGAGGTGAGCGCAGGGTGAGTTTTAATGGAACAGCCTGAGGCTGCCAGCACCCTGAGGCAGGAGTCAGGCTGAAAGAGGGAAGTGCAGACAGACAGATGGACGGGGGCTGAGGGGGACTAGGGTGGGTGCACACCCCCTAAGCTGCTACAGTGAAGTCTGATTTCTGTAACTGGGACGGTCATGCCTCAGGGACCTAGAAAGCAGAGCGATGAGGATGGGGAACCTGCAGCTCAGCCCCAGAGTGAGGGCTCAGCAGGTCAGTCCCCAATTCCAGAAGAGAGAAGGAAGCTTCTGGAAGCGCTGTTATGCAGGTGGGGCCACCCCAGCCCCAGAGAACCCCACCAGGCCGAACAGGCATGAGCAGAGGCCCAGACTCTCGGCAGCTATGGGGAGGGTGCCCCTCAGCAGAGGTGGTGAGGTGAGCCCGGGACAGGGAGTGGGTGAAGAGCAAAAAACACCCCCCGAGGGCCTCGGGAGGCTGGGGCACTGGGATGCGGCTCGACAACATCCACAGGTGATGCGTCGGCTCTGCTGGGTTTGAAAAGCAGGACGTAAAGAATTTCTAATTAGTTCACTTGCGTTTTGGCAAATATGCCTTTATTCATCAGAAGCATGTGGTTTGTGCAGCTTAAGTGATTTTTGCGCAAATGTTATGACTAAAATGACACAGAAATCATCGTAAAACACTTGACAGACTGCAGACATGACTTACTTTACATCTACCTTCCATTTTACAGAAGTAGGTTGAAATTTTTTTTAAATGCTGTGAGATTACTGTATGGACTTCCTGGCTAAAAATACAAAAGTAAAAACTGAGTTATTATCTGCATTGTTCTGCCTTAAAAATCAATGGAAGTGCCCACCAGAATGTTTTTTCAATTGAAACATGACTATATATTGAAAGTCACTGCAGCTTGAAGGACACGTGACTTTCTCACGGCCATTCGCATCTCGCTTCGGCCCATGACCCGTGTTTCTCTGTTGAGAGAGAGACCCAGCCTGACGGCCCTCTGTGTGTGCGGCCTCCATCCCAGGGGCACCGCTGGGGTCGCTGGCAGCATCAGTCCTGCTGTTTCTGAAGGGTTAGCGTTGTGCAGTAACATTAAATGGAAATGTATGTGTACGTTTTAAATACACATGCTTGCATGCCAAGTCGCTTCGGTCATGTCTGCCTCTTTGCAACCCCATGGACTCAGCCCACCAGGCCCCTCTGTCCATGGGATTCTGCAGGCAGGGATACTGGGGTGGTTGCCACACCCTCCTCCAGAGGATCTCGCAGACCCAGGGACTGGACTTCTGTCTCTACGTCTCCTGCTTTGGCAGGAGGGTTCTTTACCACTAGCGCCGCCTGGGAAGCCCTTTAAAAGCACATGTGTAAATACGTATCTGCAGTTATAATATTGCAGCAGAAGATTTTTCTTGCTTGTAACCCTATGTTTTCATGTTTCCTTTCAGTTACAGTATCACCATTCAGGAGAATGAAATCCACCAGAATTGAATTCATCAAATGAAATTCACCACATGAAATTTACATGAAAGTGATTTATCAGATGTTTTAAGAATCTGATTCTAATAGTGTTTTATTTCTTTGTTGCTCTTCACAAAACACTTTCTCAGAATCCTCTATTAATTATGTCTATATATGTGTATATGTCTTTAAAAAATAAAATACTATAAAATTTAAATTTTCTAATATTTATTCTGGCACCAATAAATTAATGTTAGATTTACTTTTTTAATATTTAGATTGCAGAGGCCCAGAAACTGATTTATACTGTCCCTTAGGAGCACTGTGAAGGAGCATTCTTTGATTCTTTTATTCAGAACTCATGACTGGCCAAGTTTTGATTTTTTTTATTCCCTGCTTCTAGTTTAAAAACCATTCTGCTTTCATTGATAAATTTGTGCATCCAATTTAAAATAAAGAGAGACATTGAAACAAAACTTAGCAAGAATCCCACAGCTGTGAGGAAATTTCAGGTAGCACTTGTTCCCTCTCCTACACACAGACTTCACTTGGAAAGATGGAACGTGGAAGGCACCATATGGTCAATCCGCTTGGGCTCCCTTAACAAAACTCCACAGACCGGGCAACACTCACTTCTCCCAGTTCTGGACACTGGACGCCCGAGACGGAGGCGCCAGCCGGGCTGGTTCCCCGCCAGAGCAGGGCAGCGGTCTCCATCTTCTCGCCATGTCCTCACATGGGTGAGGGCGCTGGGTCTCCTCTGCCGTTATGACCTCACTTAACCTTCATCACCTGCTCATGGGCCCCCCATGCACGTTCAGGGACCTGGGGCTCAAGGCTTCAGCAAAGTGTTTTGGGGTCACATCCACTCTACAACGCTAGACATACTGTTTTATAAGTGATTTATTAGCAATATAATGTGAATGACACTACATGGCATGAAACCATATCATTTGTAGTGACTACCTGGTGTTACTGTGTGTGAAACATAGTGTATTTAACTAACTCTCATTATTTCCAACTATGTTTTTCAAATAAACACAATATTTCAGAGCACTGTTATAGATAAATCTTTCTGTTTATCATTAATTACTCAGCCATTATTATTATTCAGTATTACACATTAAAAGACGCTTGCTCCTTGGAAGAAAAGTTATGACCAACCTAGACAGCATATTAAAAAGCAGAGACATTACTCTGACAACAAAGATCCGTCTTGTCAAGGCTATGGTTTTTCCAGTGGTCATGTATGGATGTGAGAGTTGGACTATAAAGAAAGCTGAGCGCAGAAGAATTGATGCTTTTGAACTGTGGTGTTGGAGAAGACTCTTGAGAGTCCCTTGGACTGCAAGGAGATTCAACCAGTCCATCCTTAAGGAGATCAGTCCAGGGTGTTCATTGGAAGGACTGATGCTGAAGCTGAAACTTCAGTACTTTGGCCACCTGATGAGAAGAGCTGACTCATTTGAAAAGACTCTGATGCTGGGAAAGATTGAAGTTAGGAGAAGGGGACAACAGAGGATAAAATGGTTGGATGGCATCACCAACTTGATGGACATGAGTTTGGGTGGATTACAGGAGTTGGTGATGGACAGGGAGGCCTGGCGTGCTGTGGTTCATGGGGTTGCAAAGAGTCGAACATGACTGAGTAACTGAACTAAACTGATGATGCATGTATTGCATAATTTATTAATGAAAAGTGAG
Source organism: Aepyceros melampus (assembly GCA_006408695.1). NCBI lineage: Eukaryota > Metazoa > Chordata > Mammalia > Artiodactyla > Bovidae > Aepyceros > Aepyceros melampus. Next base: position 163,870 of record SJXQ01001797.1, on the reverse strand, counting down.
AATATTTTACATCTGTAATATATATTAAAGCTTTCAGCAGTGTACCTAGGACTGCCTCTACCAACGCCATTGATCAACAATGATTATATGTATTTAATATGTATAATGGTCTGCCATTGTATCTGATATCTGAAATTACTTATGATAATGCAGTTTTTCATGCTTATTGGTTATTTGTATTTCTTCTTTGATGAAGTGTCTCTGTATCTCTTTGACAATTTTTTACAACTAAAAATATTCAGTTTGTATTGCAATTTAATAAGTTACATGAAAATAATTAAACACAATATCTAAGTGGGATTTATTCCAGGAATGCAAATTTGGTTTAACACCCCAGACTCAATCAGCATAACATACTGTAGGGGCTGAGTACAGTACAGAAGACATGGTCTTTTCAGTGGACTAAAAACAAAGCCTCTCCAGCTTTGCTGCTGCTGCAGGAGAGTCCCCTTAATGCTGCACTTGCTGAGCCTTCCTGAGACTCTGCTGCAGACTTAGCCACCTGTGTCATGAACTTCAGTAACTGCATTTATGGATGGGGGTTGGAGTCTCCCTCGAAGGAGCCTTGGGCCATGTCTGTGGGGCTCAAGGTGAATCTCCTTGCTTGAATTCAGGATGTGTGGTGATCGAAGCTGCCCACAGGAGCAACTGTTGGTCTGTGGCCATTGGGTGTTTGTCTCCAGGCGCTGAACCCAGTTCTGGAGCATCCAGGAACAAGGCTGGCAGCCCGTGCACCCACAGCCCGTCGGGGGCTGCTCAGTGAGGGCGAGCAGATGCCACCCCCGTGCCAGCGGACATTCGCACCAGGAGCAATGGGTCCCTCCAGACATGATGCCTCTGCCGCCAGTGCAGACGGGAGCCTTGGGAGTGAGGGAAACGCTCATGGCATCAGAGGCACAGCAAACAGGCGACTCAAACCTGTCTCACATCCATTTCCCTTAAACCCAGATAGACAACAATGGCCAACGAGAAGGCCCCTGGCCCTGACCATGCTGATATCTGAGAGGACAAGTCTTAGAAATGTGAGGAGACTGGAGACTGCATCCCCAGAGTCCCCCTCACAACATGAAAGAAAGAAGGAAGGAAGAGGAAGGAAAGGAAGGGCATGAAACCTGGGCACGCAGGAGGAGGAGGAAGAGGTCTGCACTGTGAGCCGACTAAAAAGCCAGAATCCATGCGCAGATGTGTATATGACAATATATGATATGAGCCAGGGCTTCCCGGTGCTTCAGTGGTAGAGAATCCTCCTGCCAATGCAGAGGGCTCAGGTTCCATCCCTGGGTCAGGAAGGTCCCCTGGAGAAGGAAGTGACAACCCACTCCAGTATTCTTGCTGAAGAATCCCACAGACAGAGGGACCTGGGAGGCTACCATCCGTGGGGGTCACAAAGACTTGGGCACAACTTAGGAACTTAACAGTAACAATATATAATATACCATACATAACACAAAGAAAAGATTAAAAAGGGTGAGTGGCTTTTGTGGCCTTTAAACAAAATTTCATGAAAAACTTAAAATCTAAAACTCCTAGAGGAAAACACACTCTGACATAAATCACAGCAGGATCCTCTGTGACCCACCTCCCAGAGTAATGGAAATAAAGGCAAAAATAAACAAATGGGACCTAATTAAACTTAAAAGCTTTTGCACAATTAAGGAAACTATAAGCAGGGTGAAAAGACAGCTTTCAGAATGGGAGAAAATAACAGCAAATGAAGCAACTGACAAAGAATTAATCTCAAAAATATATAAGCAATTCATGCAGCTCAATTCCAGAAAAATAAATGACCCAATCAAAAAATGGGCCAAAGAACTAAACAAAGATTTCTCCAAAGCATACAGATGGCTAATAGACACATGAAAAGATGCTCACCGTCACTCATTATCAGAGAAATGGAAATCAAAACCACAATGAGGTACCATCTCACGCGGGTCAGAATTGCTGCTATCCAAAAGTCTACAAGCAATAAATGCTGGAGAGGGTGTGGAGAAAAGGGAGCCCTCTTACACTGTTGGTGGGAATGCAAACTAGTACAGCCACCATGGAGAACAGTGTGGAGATTCCTTAAAAAACTGGAAATAGAACTGCCTTATGACCCAGCAATCCCACTGCTGGGCATACACACCGAGGAAACCAGAATTGAAAGAGACACGTGTACCTCAATGTTCATCGCAGCACTATTTATAATAGCCAGGACATGGAAANAAATTAGTACAGCCACTATGGAGAACAGTGTGGAGATTCCTTAAAAAATTGCAATAGAACTGCCTTATGATCCAGCGATCCCACTGCTGGGCATACACACCGAGGAAACCAGAATTGAAAGAGACACGTGTACCCCAATGTTCATCGCAGCACTGTTTATAATAGCCAGGACATGGAAACAACCTAGATGTCCATCAGCAGATGAATGGATAAGAAAGCTGTGGTACATATACACAATGGAGTACTACTCAGCCATTAAAAAGAATACATTTGAATCAGTTCTAATGAGGTGGATGAAGCTGGAGCCTATTATACAGAGTGAAGTAAGCCAGAAAGAAAAACACCAATACAGTACACTTACACATATATATGGAATTTAGAAAGATGGTAACATTGACCCTATATGCGGGACAGCAAAAGAGACACAGAAGTAAAGAACAGTCTTTTGGACTCTGTGGGAGAAGGCAAGGGTGGAATGATTTGGGAGAATGGCATTGAAACATGTATAATATTATATGTGAAACAGATCGCCAGTCCAGGGTTGATGCATGAGACAGGGCACTCAGGGCTGGTGCACTGGGACGACCCTGAGGGGTGGGATGGGGAGGGAGTGGGAGGTGGGTTCAGAATGGGGGACACATGGACACCCGTGGCTGATTCAGGTCAACGTATAGCAAAAACCACTACAATGTTGTAAAGTAATTAGCCTCCAATTAAAATGAATGAATTAAGAAAAAACTTAAAATCTGTTCTTCACCAAATAAAGTAAAAATTTAGGGAATGAGACAACATATTTGCAGAGTACATATTTAACAAGGGGATTTTATCCAGGATACATGAATAACAGCTGCAAATAAAAATAAAAAAACAAATAATACATTTTCTTTAAAATGGGCAAAGGATGTGAGTGGACATTGCTCCAAAGACGATATGTAACTATTCGGTGAACATATTAAGAGCTACTCAATGTTATTAGGCATCAGGGGAATGCACATCAAAACACTAGGGGGCTAAAACAAAGAGACAAAAACGCCCACCGGCAAAGACACAGAGAAATCGGATTCCTCATCCTTGTTGAGAGAACATAAATGCAGCCATTTTGGAAAAACAGCTCAGCTTTGGCTTTTTCTAAAAATGGTAAATTTGTTGCCATGTGATCCAATAATTCCATTCCTGGGTGTGTGTTCAAGAGAATTAAAATCATATGTCCACAAAAGCGCACACGCATTATTCAGAGCACCTAAAACGGGAAAACATCCTAAATGCTCAACAGGCGACTAACGGCCAATAACAAGGGCTGCTCTGTCCAAGGGGGCATTGCCCACAATAAAAAGCGCAGAGTGTTCCTGCCCTACTCTGTCCAAGGGGCCATCACCCCACGATAAGAGGCCTGTCACAGAGACGCATGAGCCCACCGACGCTAACCATCAGATCAGGCCCCTCTGGAGAGAGAGGTGCCTCGGTGTGGCTGGGACCTTGGAGGGAGGGGGGTAAGGAGTGCCTGCCGGTGGGGTGGTGGAGACACCCTCACCAGTGAGGGGGGCGCAGCCGTGAGCACACTCAGAGCAAACAGAACCCCACAGCTGGCTCGGGCAGCCCGAAGGGCGGGTTCCTGGTGTGTGGGTTGTATCGCAACAAAGCTGCTGTTAGCAGGAGGACACGGCATCGAAGATACAGGAAACGAGGCTTGCTCATCACCGAGAAACGCGGGCCGTGGGAGAGGGAGCTGCCGCTGGTCTCCTGTCTTGGCTGCCCCGATGTGTGCGGCCTTGGGGGACAGACCCGCAGAAGGAAAGCTGCTACCCGCTTCTGAAGTAACGTTCGGCAGCATTTGTCAACATGAGACGTGCTTTTGTGTTCTGATTGGACAATCCCTCTTTCGGAACTTCTGAGGATGACTCTCCAATGACAGAGAATGGAAACACATGGAGTTACTGACTGTCTCGCTGAATCCACATAATATCGACAGCAACCTGCATGTCCGTATGTCGGAGGCAAGTCCAACAAATTGTTGTGTCCACGTAGGAGAATGCTCTGAGTTGTGAGACAGAAAGGGAGTGTCACTAAGTGAGTCAAAATGTGTAAAAAAAAGGAAGAAGACGTGTCTCTGTGTGATTGTGTGAAACACACTAGGGGTGGGGGATATCCTGAGAGGCGGGGGAGCAGGGCTTGGCGTAGATTTAGGGGCAGGGACACTTCCCACAATGCACAGTGTGGCTTATTTCTTAGCAAAACCTGTTCACGCTGATTTTCTACATTTTTGCCTTGTTCCTGTTTTTGCCCAAATTCTGCCTTCTAATGTGGACTCGGTCACACCTGTTTTGAGCGGGTTACATCACTCACTGGACACCCTATTTCAGCCAGTCACAGCAGCGCATTCTGACCGCACGTCCACTTTGTGCAGCACACTCTGCCATCCTCAGGCGGTAGCGTCTCTTCTGGTTTCTTAAGGTAATGACATGGGGGTGCCCAGACATGTCATTCTCCCGCCTGGAGGGGTCTTTCCAAATATAACAGTCCACACACACATTTGCACTGGAGTTACGCAGAGGGATTCCTCAGGGTCAAGTTAAAAATCTCCTGGGACTTCCCTGGTGGCCCAGTGGTTGAGAACCCACCTGCCGATGCAGGGGACACGGGTTTGACTCCCGGTCTAGGCAGATTCCACGTGCAGGGGCAGCTGCGGGACCTGTGCTCTAGAGCCTGGGAGCCACGGCTGCCAAGCCTGAGCTCCAGCTGCTGAAGCCTGCGGCCTGGGGCCTGTGCTCTGCAGCAGCAGAAGCCACCGCAGCTAGAGAAAGCCCGCACACGGCAACAAAGACCCAGCGCGGCTGAAAATATATTTTAAAGTTTTAAAAACCTTTAAAAGAAGTCTTCTCCAGAGACCTGCCTGGTTCTGCAGTTTGGGCTGTCTGGCCCCCGTGTGGGGTGTTTGCCCTGTCAATCAGGGCGTCTCTACGGGTCAGCCCCTCCACAAGCCCCAGGACTGGCAGGAGGCCACCCCGCCCCCTATGTCTATGCTGTTTCCAGCTGATGGCTCACTCTCAGGGAAAGTGCGTGAGTTTTTGAAAGGCATCTGGCTGGCTAATTCTTTAGCTTATTTTCCCAGGTCATACCACGTCGTTTATATGAATAATTTTATTTTCTACTAAAGGCTTTTTTCCTTTCATTAAAAAATTGTCACAATGAATTAATGTAATTTCTTAGTTTTCTTTCAATGGGAAGAAGAAACGGGAAATGAAATATTTATTACACAGCAGATGATGCTCAGAATTTGGATGAAAGCCAGGGGCCTCAGTGAATTAGGGGTATTCCTTCAAGTCACCTGCTTAGTTATCAAACTGGAGCCCAAATCAGCAATTCCTACAGGTCTCACCCTACAGATCTACACAAAGGAGGGAACTGACTGTAGAAAGACTTTGCATCAGCTGCCAAGTTCTCAGCAAGTATCAGCCGCTCTCATGAGAATCCCATTAATCCTAACTCTCCAGGCACAAAACACATGCGGCTTTGTGGCCTCAGTGAGGAGGTGATCTCATTCTGGCTCTTCTGCCACCACCTAGCCTGTCTCTCCTGACGCCAAACACGGTTCTGAAAACGGGGCTGAAGCAACGTTGCGTCCTCTCTGACGTCTGTTCTGAGCTCCGCGGGCACGGACTCTCCAGCAGACCACGTGGTTTACCTGCACGAGACTGTGCTGAGGCCTTCATCCTGTGGCTTGCGGCCAACATCCAGCCCATCCCTGCACGCAGGCACCACCACCCACCCGTGTACCCATGGGATTTGGGTGAGTAACCTGAATTCTCCCTGGGTGGAATAACAATGGAAACACCTCAGTAGGCACTTTATCTTGACGAGAATGTTCTCTAGGACCCTCTCTCCCAAGAAAGCCTGTGACATCTGGGGCCTGATCCACACTCTGCATTCAGGGTCAAGGGACTCCTGCCCTCCTTCTGAGCTGACCTCACCCCACAGCCTAAGGGTCTGTGCTGCGGGCCCCCTCCCTGATGAACAGCATCACTGCCCGGCTCACGCAGGGTGGCAGGTGGGCCCGCTGGGTCGGACACCCATGCCTCTCACACTGCCCGGGACGGCAGGGTGGCAGGTGGGCCCGCTGGGTCGGACACCCATGCCTCTCACATTGCCCGGCTCACGCAGGGTGGCAGGTGGGCCCGCTGGGTCGGACACCCATGCCTCTCACACTGCCCGGGACGGCAGGGTGGCAGGTGGGCCCGCTGGGTCGGACACCCATGCCTCTCACACTGCCCGGCTCACGCAGGGTGGCAGGTGGGCCCGCTGGGTCGGACACCCATGCCTCTCACACTGCCCGGGACTGCAGGGTGGCAGGTGGGCCCGCTGGGTCGGACACCCATGCCTCTCACACTGCCCGGGACGGCAGGGCTTCATTCCGGCTCCTCCTGCCACTGCCCACCTTTCTGCTGCGTGCTTTGCGTGTGGGTTGCTCCTAATTGAGAGAATGTGCTCATTTTTATTAACAGTGCACTTTTCATGAGCTTCCCAGTCAATAATCACACGTGCTGATTGCAGTGAGATAACAGAAGAAATCCAGACGGTGCCGAATTTGCAGCATTCAGCTGCATGAACTAGAGCTACAGGTGTCTATGAGGGCAGACCACAAAGCAACAGTGAGCGAGAAACTGAATCAGCACAAAACAGGTTCTCCTTGGTCCTGTGACACGTTTATTCCCACCCAGAACAAAGTTCTCTTAAGAGTTATTGAATGAATTTAAGCTCTTAGGAGGACAAGAAAAATGTTTTCTAGTCAGGAATTTACAAGAGCTTAAACAAAGTAGGGTTTGACACATGATTAGAATGAATGAGTTGGTGAGTGAATGAATGATTGAGTGAGTGAATTGATTGAGTGAATGAATGAATGAGTGAGTGAATGAATGAGTGAGTGAGTGAATGAATTAATGAGGAGTGAGTGAATGAATTAATGAGAGAGTGAGTGAATGAATTAATGAGGGAGTGGGTGAATTGATTGAGTGAATGAATGATTGAGTGAGTGAATGAATTAATGAGGGAGTGAGTGAATGAATTAATGAGGGAGTGAGTGAATGAATGATTGAGTGAGTGAGTGAATGAATGATTCAATGAGTGAACTAATGAGTGAGTGAATGAATGATTAAGTGAATGAAGGAGTGAGTGAATTAATGAGTGAGTGAGTGAATGAATTAATGAGTGAGTGACTGAATGAATGAGTGAGTGAATGAATTAATGAGTGAGTGAGTGAATGAATTAATGAGGGAGTGAGTGAATGAATTAATGAGAGAGTGAGTGAATGAATTAATGAGGGAGTGAGTGAATTGATTGAGTGAATGAATGATTGAGTGAGTGAATGAATTAATGAGGGAGTGAGTGAATGAATTAATGAGGGAGTGAGTGAATGAATGATTGAGTGAGTGAGTGAATGAATGATTCAGTGAGTGAGTGAATGAATGATTCAGTGAGTGAGTGAATGAAGGAGTGAGTGAATTAATGAGTGAATGAGTGGGTGAGTGAATGAGTGAGTTACTGAATGAATGGTTCAGTGAATGAATGAATGAGTGAGTGAATTAATGATTGAGTGAGTAAGTGAATGAATGAGGGAGTGACTGAGTGAATTAATGATTGAGTGAGTGAATTAACGATTGAGTGAATGAATGAGTGAGGGAGTGAATGAGTGAATTAATGAGTGAGTGAATTAACGATTGAGTGAGTGAATTGAGTGAATGAATGATTGAGTGAATTAATGAGTGAGTGAATTAATGATTGAGTGAGTGAATTGATTGAGTGAATGAATGATTGAGTGATTGAGTGAATGAATGAATGAGTGAGTGAATCAAGGATTGATTGAGTGAATTGATTGAGTGAATGGATGAATGAGTGAGTGAATTAACGACTGAGTGAGTGAGTGAGTGAACTGGGGCCCACACTGACTCTCCTGGAGGAGCCCGCCCAGCCCCAGGCTTCCCTCTGAGCTCGAGGAGGGTGAGTTGCCGGGGCTTGCCCTCACAGCAGGGACAGAGCAGGCATCCCGGCCCCGGAGCCGGTCCTACGTGGCCCCCGGGGGTCTGGCTGGTGGAAAATGGCTTGACTGCGTCAACCCGGCGCTTCAGCCTCCTGGGCCCACCGAGCTCCGAGCCGCTGTTAGAGTGGTCGCCAAGGCGACGGCATCAAAGAGGCACAGAAATAACTTCGTGATGGGCAAAGGACACTGTGACCGAGTCGAGTGGCATTTCCTAGAGCAGATTCCAATGCACACGCACCTCCAGCCCGGAAGAGTCAGGGGTCCCAGGGGACCACAAGCTCCTCGGTTCCACTCAGCTGCCTGATGGTGGCAAGGCTTTCTTTCCAGCCTGTTTACCTTTAAAAGTCAAAACTGTGTTTATTTTGAAAAGAAACCGTGAGTAGTCCTATATTTTTTAGCCACAAAAGAGAAAATTCTTGGTAGAAAAGAATTTACTGAGAGAAAACAAATTTATGGTCGCCAAAAAAGTGAAAGAAGGAAAATGAGAAGGTGGGAGAATAATTATGACATCAGTGAACCCTGCTTCCTCTTTTCAAGCTTCCTTTTACATCTTATCATTTTTCTCCTTCACTGTACTTGGCTCACGATCCCAAGGCAGTTTTTTATTTGTTTATTTTAGTTGGAGGCTGGTTACTCTACCGCGTTGCAGTGGGTTTCTCCATCCACTGACACGGATCCGCCAGCGGTGTGCACGTGCCCCCATCCTGAGCCCCCTTCCACCTCCCTCCCCGTCCCGACCCTCAGGGTCGTCTGTGTGTCCCAAGTCACTTTGAAATACGCTGTCCTCACAAGTCCAAAGAGATTGATACACAGAAGAAATCCCATGAACAGCTGGGTGAGGTAGTCACCGAAAAAGAGGCATTGAGAACCAGATGTATCATGGAGGCTTAAAGCACATATGCACTCAGATGTACATAAAACTAACAGAAAAATGCTTTTAATTGCTTTTTCAAGTACTATTGTTAAATAAAGCAGTTTTTCAAGGGTTTATATAGTTTGCGCCCTTAAATGATTTTTTTTTTTTTACATTTTAAAATTGTGACTCACAGAGTAAGACATGGTTTTTAAAACTTAGGAAAAAAATCTCTGTGGAGCATCACCTCCCTGACGGCATCACTCAGACGCGGCCCCACTCGCACGGATTCCTGGTGTAGGTTTTGCTGCTCTCTGGGTCACACATCTGCAGCAGAGTCCCTGAGTCCCCTTGGGGAGATGGCGCTGTCTTGGAGGTGCCTCCTCTGGCAAGGAGGACGGCCACCCTCCCCTGGGGCCCGAGGTGGCCGCTCCCCGCAGCGGGTGGTGCCCAGGCAGATGCCTTGCGTGTCACACTCCGCTCCGAGTGACACGCCTGTGATGTTCTGGAGGTGCCCTGGCTGGGATGAAGGCTGAGAGCTCGCCTGCCCCGGCCCCTCTGAGGGCCCCTGGAAACAGGGTGGAGACCCCTGAGGCGGGAGGCGTCTGTGTCTGTCCTGTGGGTGTCCGGGTGTCCAGGTGTCCGCCCTGCACAGTGTTTGCAGGCGTTGGCTCAGTCCGGGTCCTGCGACGGGACGGGCAGGCAGGGCCGGTTCCTGCAGGGCAGCTGCAAGGGAGGGGCTGGCACCCCCGGCCGGCCAGGCTGGTACCGGGCTTGCATGCCGCACGCCTGAAGCGGAACCCAGAGGCTCCAGAGTGACGTAGGGGCCCGGGGCCGGCCCGCGACTTCAGCTGAGGCCTTAGGGGGTCGCAGCAGCTTCGAGGCCGCTCGCAGAGAAGGCCAGAGCGATGCCGGGAGGCCCGGGCTTTGGGGGGTCGGTGGAGGAGGCGGAGGAGTCAGGCCCGTCACCCCAGCCCACGGGCCCGCACTTGTCACCCGCGCTGCTCGAGCTTCTGTCTCCGCTGGGACCGCTTCCTCCCCAGAGCTTCCCGGCCGCCTGCCCGTCCCTCGTGGGGGGACCAGCGGCTTTCACTCTGGGGCTGACCCTGGCCCGTGGCGGGCGGCTCCTCGGGGCCCCGAACCAGCAGGGCTTTGGGGGGTTGGTGGAGGAGGCGGAGGAGTCAGGCCCGTCGCCCCAGCCCGCGGACCCGCGCTTGTCACCCGCGCTGCTCGAGCTTCTGTCTCCGCTGGGACCGCTGGGACCGCTTCCTCCCCAGCGCTTCCCGGCCGCCTGCCCGTCCCTCGTGGGGGGACCAGCGGCTTTCACTCTGGGGCTGACCCTGGCCCGTGGCGGGCGGCTCCTCGGGGCCCCGAACCAGCGAACCCTGGGCGCCTCCAGGCCACACCCCCAGCCTGGGCCCCGCATCCCTTCCCGGGGCCTCCCTTACCAGCCTTCTGCTTCTCCGTCTCAAAAACTGGCTGAAAAAATCAACCTCAGTGCATGTGTTGAGAGAAGAAGGATGAAGGGTTCCTAAGAGTTCTCAGGGCTGGAACTTAAATTTTCTTTTTGGTCCACGGATATGAGATGATGGATGATAATTCACCTCATTGTGCTGATTGTTTCACAAATATGAATGAAACCGTCCCGCTGTGCCCTTAAACTGACAAGGTGATGCATGTCAGCCACTCGCATAGAACTGGAAGGAGGGGACACGGCTGCTAATGTTTCACCAGGCGCCTCAGGAGCGCGGCCCTCCTGCTGCTCCTCACACAGCTGACGCCGGGGCAGAAAGCTCCTTGTGGACGGAGGAGGGGGTGTTTGGGGGGTGGGCGGCGTGGGAAGGAGTTTGAGGGTAGGTGGGGGTGCAGGATGTCGGGGTGCTGGGGAGTCCCGGCAGCGGAGCGGTCAGGCCTGGCCCCACATCACACCACTGAACCCGACACCCGCTCGTCCTGCAGTGGGTCAGCCCTTCCTGGAAGCGTCTCTGCGGCTAGAAACGCTTTGGAGAAGGAGAGGGGAAGTGCTCTATGCTGGGAAAATGTCCAAAAAGTCGTTTTCTGTAAGCTAGCTCCCACCTTGTTTCTATTCTTAAAAGCAAAGATGGCCCTTGGGAGAGATGGAGGCGTTGGGACCAGCCCTGGAGGGAGGGGACCGCAGTCCTCACGGGCTTCCACCTCCCCATCCCGGGTCCCCACAGCCCAGGAGAGACCAAGGAGGCGACTTCAGGGCCAGTGTCCGCCGGCAGGAGGGTGGAGGGGACCCGGCTCTGCAGGGCGAGCAGCGTTCCTGCCCTCGTCCGTCTCAGGAGGGTGGAGGGGACCCGGCTCTGCAGGGCGAGCAGCGTTCCTGCCCTTGTCCGTCTCGGGGACACGCACAGGAGCATCATGCGGAATGCGGAGTAGGCGCCTCCACACCGTCGGTGTGCCTTGCTTAAACAGCATCGATGTCATGCTCTGATTCTGTGTGTGTGTCGGGGACACAGACTTGAGTCAGTGACGGGACTGGCCTCTTCTGATTTCTATCCCATTAGGTGAGAGTGCCTTCCAATGACTTGTTCTGGAAAACTACTGTGATAAGAGGAGAGAAATGCTACTTATATAAAATTCATTAACTGCAGCACGCCTGCTTCCAAAAAGGTATAGGAGGTGGTTTGTATTTAAAATACGTGTAACATTGTAACGACCGAGAGGGATGGGATGGGGAGGGAGGTGGGAGGGGAGTTCAGGATGGGGAACACGTGTAAACCCATGGCTGATTCGTGTCAACGTATGGCAAAAACCACTTCAATATTGTGTAGTAATTAGACTCCAATGCAAATAATTAAAAATACCTGTAACATGAATATGTTGCTTGTCGCGAGCTTCCCTGCCTGGAATGCGGGAGACCCCATTTCGAACCCTGGACGTCTGTCTCGGGGACACGCACAGGAGCATCATGCGGGATGCGGAGTAGGCGCCTCCACACCGTCGGTGTGCCTTGCTTAAACAGCATCGATGTCATGCTCTGATTCTGTGTGTGTGTCGGGGACACAGACTTGAGTCAGTGACGGGACTGGCCTCTTCTGATTTCTATCCCATTAGGTGAGAGTGCCTTCCAATGACTTGTTCTGGAAAACTACTGTGATAAGAGGAGAGAAATGCTACTTATATAAAATTCATTAACTGCAGCACGCCTGCTTCCAAAAAGGTATAGGAGGTGGTTTGTATTTAAAATACATGTAACATTGTAACGACCGAGAGGGATGGGATGGGGAGGGAGGTGGGAGGGGAGTTCAGGATGGGGAACACGTGTAAACCCATGGCTGATTCGTGTCAACGTATGGCAAAAACCACTTCAATATTGTGTAGTAATTAGACTCCAATGCAAATAATTAAAAATACCTGTAACATGAATATGTTGCTTGTCGCTGAGCTTCCCTGCCTGGAATGCGGGAGACCCCATTTCGAACCGTGGGTTGGGAAGATCCTGTGGAGAAGGAAATGGCACCCCCGTCCAGTACTCTTGCCTGGAAAATTCCACGGACTGAGGAGCCTGATAGGCTACAGTCCATGGGTTGCAGAGTCGGACATGACTGAGCAACTTCACTGTCAGTAGCTAAACCATGTCCAACTAAAGAGTCGTGACCCCACAGACTGACTGTAGCCCGCCAGGCTCCTCTGTCTGTGGGATTCTCTAGGTAAGAATACTGGAGGGGGTGGCATGCCCTCCTCCAGGGGATCTTCTCGACCCAGGAATCGAACACATATCTCTGGCGTCTCCTGCATTGCTAGCAGACTCTTTACCATTGAGCCACTAGGACACAAACACAGTTTAAGAAAGGGAAATGATTTAAAAGCAATGTGACCATGGAGATTCTTATCCAGAAGACCCAGTCAGTGACAAAGCAGTAAAATCTCTTCAAACCTTCAGCGCTGCTGCTCTGGGGCCTTTCTTTTCCTTCGTCTGAGTCATTCTAATACCCGGCCAAATACTGCTCTGCCGCAGTCTGTCTCCTTTCTAATCTCAGAGTCACCACTATCTTTCTATACACGTATGAGGTCAGACCACTTCTCCATGTAAATTCACCCAACGTCCCCTACCTTCCTACCACTGGATTCCGACCTCTGAGCCCACCCACAGATAATTAATATACATGAAGCCAGGAAGATGGCATTGGAGTGACCTCCTCACGTAATAAGTTACATGTGCTACTTTTCCAGAACAAAACTCTGATAAAATTCTAAGCTTCCCATTTATGAATTTCATTGCTGTTGAAACTTACATGAAAGAAATGTTATTTTGGAATTTTCTGAGATCTTCAAGGAACGTTTTCTAGTTGACTCTAAACAAGCAAACAGTGCTGACCTCCTGCCAATGCTGATACAGCTAAAGCAACAGGCTCCTGCCTCCGCGTCTCGGGGGCAGCGTTTCACACAGCATCACACACCTTATACGGCATCACACACGAGGACGGAAACCGCTCATCCTCCTCTTTGATTTGTTAATAAAATAAGAAAGTATTTAAAATGTGGAAAGGAAATTTGAAGCCCTTATTGCATCTGAAAAATCAAATCTACAAATAAGGCCATGACGTACACTTGGCTCCCTCTGCACAGTGGACGCTGTGTCAGGCTGGCCTCATGATCACTAAAGCACATGCTGCCTGTTTCTCAGCAAGGACTGGGTGCTTCCTGAGGCTCTTGCCAGGCTATGTGTCTTGAGCTAATACCATTCATCTCTTGTCAAAAGACCATCCGAGACAGAGCTTTTCAGCCAGGGCCCTGGGGACAGGCTAATCCTTCATCTCTCTGGCTTCTTTGAGTTCAAGCCGATATCCACTTAAATCATCAGAAGGAAACATGCTCTGGTCGGCATTAACTTGGCTCCCTGGAGAAACACCGTCCCAGAACCACGATCCAGCCTGTGCTTCTGGACCGAGCATCGTTCACTCAGAGAGCCGCATCCAGAGGGCAATCGTGCACTCGCTGAGCGACCTGGAGGAGCCTCCTCACGTCCCCCGTGCATACTCCGTGTGCTTTCAGCCAGGATGCAGGCCTGCGCCTCAGCCAGGGCATGTCTGCCTGTCTGTCTGTCCGTCCGCGTGCTTTCAGCCAGGATGCAGGCCTGCACCTCAGCCAGGGCATGTCTGCCTGTCTGTCTGTCCGTCCGCATGCTTTCAGCCAGGATGCAGGCCTGCGCCTCAGCCAGGGCATGTCTGCCTGTCTGTCTGTCCCCTACCTGTGCCTTTATGTTTGTGTGAAGTCACTTCAGTTGTGTCTGACTGGGACCTATGCACTGTAGCCCACCAGGCCCCTCAATGCCTGGGATTCTCTCGGCAGGAAGACTGGAGTGGGTTGCTGTGCCCTCTTCCAGGGGATCTTCCTGACCCAGGGATCGAACCTGCCTCTTTTTACGTCTCCTGCAGTGGCAGGCGGGTTCTTTACTGCTAGTGCTACCTGGGAAGCCCTCAGATCTGTCTATCCACCTATCCATCATCTGTCTATGAATCTATCTCTCCGTCTGTCCGTCTATCGTCGTCTGGGCCTCCCAGCTGGCTCAGTGGTAAAGAACCTACCTGCCAATGCAGGAGACGCAGGATCAGTCACTGTTGGGAAGCTCCCTTGAAGGAGGAAATGGCAACCCCTTCCAGTATTCTTGCTGGGAAAATGCCGTGAACAGAGGCGCCCCTGGGGTCGCAGACAGCCGGGCATGACTGGGGGCTGAGCACGCGTGTGCATCCATGATGGATTTATCCCACATCCACCTGCCTGCCTAGCGCTCTGTGTCTCTCTGACGTTTCTGCGCTCACTCCCTCGTCTTGCCCACACACGTTTGTGGGGCCTCACCTCTACAAGCTCAGCTGCTGCTCCGAGGACTGGAGATGCCCAGGACTGAAGGACGTCCTTGCCTTTGAGGAGCTTGCTGGCTCCTGGTGAGTCAGGAAGCCACCAAGCTCTGAGCCCGTTACTAGCAAACCAGCTGGCTTGTGGAGCCTGGACTATCGTCTCTACAAGCGTGATGAGGCCACGGCAGGAGAATGGCGTCCTGACTCCCAGCAGCACGCGGGAAGCTCCAACCCGGCACACGTGTGCCTAAACAACTGCACGCTCTTCCTGAAGAATCCCAGCACGCATGACTGACAGACCACACAGACAGTTAATATACACGGAACCAGAACAGGGCATTGGAGGGACCTCCTCACATAGCATGTTACATGTGCTACTTTTCCAGGGCATAACTCTGATAAAATTCTAAGCATCCCATTTATAAATTTCACTGTTGAAATTTACACGAAAGAAATGGTATTTTGGAATTTTCTGAGATCTTCAAGGTATGCTTTCTAGTTGACTTAGACCCCTATTCAGCATCACACAAATCCTCAGAGATGACAGCTTGCAGGAAGCACGGCCTCTTCCTAACATGCCTGTACTTCTCCTTCCTCCAGAAGTTGTCATGGCTCAACTGTCCTGCTTTCAGCGTATTTGAAGAGAATAATTATTTATACAGGTGGCTGTTGGAAATGAAACACCCTTCAGAAGGGAGGCTGGGATTGTAAATCTGACAAGCAGAAGGGACTCCTGTGCCCTCGTCCCAGAGACCTTAGCTTCTAGTGCCGTCGATTTATGGCCCCACTTGAGACAGGGTCCTGGGGGAGCCTCAGCAGATTCAAGAGGCCCCAGCGATTTTCTGAAGGGACCAGCGCACAAAATCTGTCACCAGGAAAGAGAAGTACAATCCCATAAAATCAGAGTGTTTCTCATTTTAATCTGAAAAGCTTCCCCCATTGTTAACTTTATTCTATGGACTGTTTTTTAGAGAACAAGCTTTTAAACTAAAAACAGTCATTGTATCTGCAAAGCTCA
Source organism: Aepyceros melampus (assembly GCA_006408695.1). Lineage (NCBI taxonomy): Eukaryota > Metazoa > Chordata > Mammalia > Artiodactyla > Bovidae > Aepyceros > Aepyceros melampus. Next base: position 147,938 of record SJXQ01001797.1, on the reverse strand, counting down.
GGCACTTCCAAGCTTCACCCTGTGCGTCCATGCACTTGCTTGATGACCAAGACGACTTACTCAAAACCAAGCTGCTGCCGGCTACGTGGAGCCTCTGCCCACGGCCCTTCTGTCCCATTGCTGGACGTTCTGCAGACCGCACTTGGTGCCTGTGGTGGGGTCACATGGGCTCTTCTCTGCAGGTCCTCGGATGGGCTGGGGGGCTGCACCACCCACAGCAGCAGGGTCCTCGGGTCCGCGGGAGAGGAAGGACATGCTGGGGAGGAGCCTGGGCTTCCAGCGGCTCGTCCTGGAGTCGAAAGGAGCTGCCCTCCGAGGGTCACTGGCTCCACACTCGTGGGGCCCCTCCACGGATCCGAGCTCTCGCCCTGCTTTATGAGGCTGTTTTCTTTGAATCTTATTCACATGTGAGTTTGGTAGTGTCTACGCTTTGCCAACAAAGATCCTTCTAGTCAAGGCTATGGTTTTTCCAGTGGTCATGTATGGATGTGAGAGTTGGACTGTGAAGAAACCTGAGGGCCGAAGAATTGATGCTTTTGAACTGTGGTGTTAGAGAAGACTCTTGAGAGTCCCTTGGACTGCAAGAAGATCCAACCAGTCCATTCTAGAGGAGATCAGCCCTGGGATTTCTTTGGAAGGAATGATGTTAAAGTGAAACTCCAGTACTTTGGCCACCTCATGCGAAGAGTTGACTCATTGGAAAATACTCTGATGCTGGGAGGGATTGGGGGCAGGAGGAGAAGAGGATGACTGAGGATGAGATGGCTGGATGGCATCACCGACTCGATGGACGTGAGTGAACTCTGAGAGTTGGTGATGGACAGGGAGGCCTGGCGTGTGCTGCTATTTACGGGGTTGCAAAGAGTCGGACATGACTGAGTGACTGAAATGAACTGAACTGAACTCTTGTTTATAAGGATTCAAATTTAAAGAATCAACAACGGTTCACCATTGTATTTGCACTTCAGGAGTGTTTATATTTGGGAAATTGAGGTCAAACTTCCCCTCCACCATCTGGAAGGTGTTTTTGTAAGTCAAATTTCTGGAAAGGGCTTCCATTAACAGAACTCTACAAACAGTGTGATTTCTGAAGATTGTATCTTTAAGCTCGAAGTCATAATGTCTCATGAATTCACTTTTCCTCCAAATCAGTCATTCACGAACCTGTCTTTCACACATGTGCACACACATATGTACACACACACACACAGAGGCACACACCAGGGACCTGTGAATCACACACACATCAGGATCACTTGTTGCTTGCCAGACATCTGTCTTCCCCATGTGACTCTGCTCCAGGAGGCAGAAGCTTCTGATACTTCTGATTTTCCCTGCCACGTACTCTATACCTAACACAGTGACAGCTGCAAAGTGCTGAGTAAGCGAATACGGCAAGCAGGTAAAGGGACCAACGAGTCCTCTTTCTAATGTTCACAGTGGATTTACGTGTTAAACTGGGGCATGGTGAGCCTGTTGTACACTTGAAACAGAGGCTGCTTGTGCAGCTAGGGTGACCTTCGGGAACATGAGGAACCTCCTGGAAGCTCCCCCTCCAGAAGCGAGAGGGCCTTCTGCGTCACAGTCTGCGGGGCGCAGGGGCGTCTTGCACCAGGCTGACTGTGTGTCCTCAGGGGCGCTCACACGTTCTCACTGTCCTGCTTGGTCGTCAGTACGAAGGTGGCCACACTGCAGGCTTTAACGCAGGGCAGGCTTCAAACTAGAAGAAGTTCACAGGGCTTCACTAGCGATCCAGGGGGAAGCAACAACAGCAGAACAGAAAACATGCAAAACTGGCACAGATCTCGCCAAACATTTTATTTAAAAATCATCCATTTGGAGAAAGAACAGCACTGTCGGAATGAGCCTCCAACCTGTTGGTGCTGTGACTCCCTCCAAACCCCACTGAAGCAGAGGCTAAAGTGAAACCCAGTCATAACCGCGGAGAAGAAAGAAGACGAAACAGCAGGCAGGATGCCTGGAATTGAAATGGGCAGAGTCTTTCCTTCGCCTCTCCCGTCAGGCCTCACTTGACCATGTGTTTAGAACAAAACCCTTTTCACCTCCTTCCCTGCCCCTTTTCTCCTTAAAATGATGGCGACTTAAAACTTCCATCTTATAAGATGTCTTTGGTTTCATCTCTTAGAAAGTTGCTCACACATGCTTACATATAGATCACATGACTTTGGCTATTGCTGCAAATTAGCTAAGAACTACTCTGCAAAACTCTACTGAACACAGGCAAAGTTGGACCCACGTCTTCTTTCCTGTTCAGTGACTAGGAAGCCAAAACCCACTGGACAGTCCTATTCCATAATGTGATATGGTCCATTTGCCTAAATATTGGACCCTGGCATTACTGATTTAATCAGTGATTGATTAGGAGTCAGGCTCGGTGCTGAGTCAATAGTCCATGTGGAGACTGCTGTCACCACAGTGCACTATGGGAGGCCCAGGCCCGCCTTTTAGGCAGTGATTCGGGAAATGATGGCTTGGTTCTCAACTGCTATATTCTGCTTTTCCCAATGGTGGTTGTCTATCACTGAGCATGTTTGTGGGTGATGCCTGCCTTCTGACCAGGCCTCTCAGCCTGGAAGCCACTGGAAAAACAAGAGCCTGGTGGGCTCACATGGGAAGTGTTGGGAGAGCTGGTTGGCATCACGGTCTGCTGACTTGCCCTCCAAAAGTGATCTCCAATTTGTCATCACTCAAGATTCTCTTGGCTATAACTAAGCATGAACACCATTTCTCCTTCAGACTGCAATGGTTTGTGAAGTGGAACTAGCAACAATGCAGACAGAAGGAGATGCAGCCTGCCCTGAGGACGGCAGCCCACGCGGTCACTTCCAGCCGCTCCGGGACCGCGGCCCTCCCTGCTCGCCACACAGACGCCACAGTGACCCCAAAGCAGAGGCTGAGTTCTCATTCGCCCCGTCTGCCTGCCATGATCCCCCGGAAACGCAGACCCCATGTCGGCTCCTGCTCTGAAGCCTTCACCTTTGACGACCTCTCCCTCATCTCACGTGGTCATCTCGCTCCTTCATGAGCTTCATGAGCACTGGGAACAGGAGCACTTCCTCGTCTGCTCAAACCAACCACACAAGAAAGTCCCTAAGCCTCTCCAGGTCAGAGGCCGCAGGGCGCAGACCACACGTAACTGGCGGGGATCCGTTTCCGTGGATCTCAGTTTCAGGCTGGCGGAGGGTGGGCCGCTTGCGGGAGAGACTGAGGCCTTCAGTGTGGACGGTCGACGGGCTGCTGGCCCTGCGCCTCCCGCCGAGGAGACCTGGGGAGTCACCTGACCCCTGATGGAGATAAGACTCTTTATTCACCAGAAAAAGTAAGACAACAACAGCGATAACTCTTCTAGAGTTTCCTCGAGGCGGCAAGTCGTCGGTTGGCTTGAATGTTCAATCCATTGTTGGGACAGAGAAGCAGAAACGCGTCAGGCAGCAACAGGAAGCCAGTCCCCTCTCTCCTCCCCTTTCCTATGACGCCCTTTTCCAGTCGATACCTCATGTTTGGAGGCTTCTGCGGGATCACGCTGGGCATGGCTGCCTGGAGACCGTGGCGAGGGGCAGAGTAAGGAAGCTGCTGCTCTTTAAAAACAACTGTTCATGAGAATCTGAGAAGAGGCAACAACTTATAAAAACGCTAATGCGTGTTTTAAACTCATGGCTTTAAAATCCTTCTTTTTCAACAAAGGTTTTGTTTTTTTTCTTATTATTAAACAACTCATAATTCAAACATAGTTGTCAGGCAGCCAAATTCAGTAGAGGGTTTGGGTGACCTGTGGGTACTCATCCTGTTGGGGACTTCGCTGTTAAAGTGTTGGTATAATGAAGTCATTTTATTAACAGTCAAAACATGATTCCCTCAGAGCTGTACAAAATAATCAGTAATTTGGAAAAAAAGAGAGATGGGAAAATTTATAAAGAGAAAAATAGCAGCGTTACTTTGGAGATTTGAAGGAAGTGGTGTGGGCAAGAGACAATTTTAGAAATTAGAATCTAAAGTCAGTGGAGAATAAAGTGGAATAATTTATTATATCCACAAAGGTAGATTTTAATGAATTGATTAATATTCATTACTAATTTCTGACAAAGTAAACCATTTTCATATTCTCTTTCCACCGCTGAGCGCGTAACAACAGCCTGCAAGTCGCATTTCGCGTTCAACTCACCTGTTGAGGACACTCGGGTTGTTTCCACGTCGTGATTATTGTGGAAACGACGCCGTGATGAGCTTGGCAGTGCAGGGGTATCTTCACGATCTGGATCCCACTTCCTTCGAACATGTACCAGGACCGGGGCTGCGGGTCCCATGATGGGTAAACTTCGGAGTCTTTGCGGAATCTCCACACTGTTCTTCATCGTGGCCGCAGCAGTTCAGCTTCCCATCAACAGTGCCTCAGGGTTCCCTTTTCTCCATGTCCTCGCCAACACTTGTCTCTTGTTTTTGATAATAGCCATCCTAACAGGTGTGAGGTGAAATCTCACTGTGGCTTTGATTTGCATTTCCCTGATGCCTAGACCGCATATTAAAAAGCAGAGACATTACTTTGCCCACAAAGGTCCGTCTAGTCAAGCCTATGGTTTTTCCTGTGGTCATGTATGGATGTGAGAGTTGGACTGTGAAGAAGGCTGAGCGCCGAAGAATTAATGCCTATGAACTGTGGTGTTGGAGAAGACTCTTGAGAGTCCCTTGGACTGCAAGGAGATCCAAACAGTCCATTCTAGAGAGATCAGGCCTTGGTGTTTTTTGGAAGGAATGATGTTAAAGCTGAAACTCCAGTATTTTGGCCACCTCATGGGACGAGTTGACTCATTGGAAAAGACTCTGATGCTGGGAGGGATTGGGGGCAGGAGGAGAAGGGGATGACAGAGGATGAGATGGCTGGATGGTATCAGCGACTCGATGGACATGAGTTTGAGTGAACTCTGGGAGGTGGTGATGGACAGGGAGGCCTGGCGTGCTGTGATTCGTGGGGTTGCAAAGAGTCGGACACGACTGAGCAACTGACCTGACCTGAGCTGATGATTAGTTACGTTGAGCACATTTTCATGTACTTTATGGCCATTTGGTGACTGAGTGACTTCACTTTCTCTTTTCACTTTCATGCACTAGAGAAGGAAATGGCAACCCACTCCAGTGTTCTTGCCTGGAGAATCCCAGGGACGAGGGAGCCTCGTGGGCTGTCGTCTATGGGGTCGCACAGAGTCGGACACGACTGAAGCGACTTAGCAGCAGCAGCAGCATGGCCATTTGGATGTCATCTTTGGAAAAACATCTCTGCAGGTCCTTTGCCCGTGTTTTCATTAGCTTTTTTTTTTCTTTTGCTGTTGAGTTGTATGAGTTTCTTGTATACTTTTCTATTAGCAGCTTATCAGATACTCAGTTTGCAAATATTTCATCCTGTTCCACAGACTACCTTTTCACCTTGTTCCCTTTGCTGTGAAGAGCTTTTTCATTTAATATAGTCCCACTTGTTTTGTTTGACTTTGTTGCCTGTGATTTGGGTGCCATATCCAAAAAATCATTTTCAAGACCAATAACAAGCAACATTTTCCCTTTGCTTTCTTCTAGAAGTTTTACAGTTTCAGGTCTTAAGTCTTTCATGCATTTTGAGTTGACTCTGTGTGTAATATAGGGTTCAATTTCGTTCTTTTTAAGTGGACACCCAGTTTTCCCAGCACCGGTTATTGAAGAGACCATCCTTCCCCCGTTGTATGCTCTCGGTGGTCAGGTCCACTCCTTCTGCACTCTTTGAGTGGTCCTTAGGGAGCATTAAGTTGCCTGTCTTAAAATGTGTTTATCTTACAGTCACCTTTGGATCGTAGCTTAGCTGTGCATAGAATCACAGCTCAGTATTTCCTTTCCTTCACAGCTCACAGGACATCGCTGTGCTGCCTATGGCTGCTAAGCCAAATTCTACTGTTAGCTTAAGTGCTGTTTCAAAGAGAGGCATAAATAAGCCGTATTTACCCTCTAGTTCACATCTAGGCCGCCTGATGCCAAGAGCTGACTCATTAGAAAAGACCCTGATGCTGGGAAAGACTGAAGGCAGGAGGGAAAGGGGATGACAGAAGATGAGATGGCTGGATGGCATCACCGACTCGATGGACATGAGTTTGAGCAAACTCTGGGAGATGGTGATGGACAGGGAGGCCTGGCGTGCTGCGGTCCATGGGGTCGCAAAGATTCAGACAGACTGAGCGACCAAACTGACCTGACCCTCTAGTTCTGGTTGCAATTTTCACTTTGCCTTGGATATTCTGAAATGTTCCTACGGCAGTCTTAGGTATGGGGTTTGTTTGTTTGCTTGTTTTTTCATACAACCCTGTGCAGGACTTTGTGTGGTCCTTCGGTAGTGTCTTCCCTCCTCTGGACGCCAAGCAGCAGAGTCTGCCCCCACCCCTGCAACCCCTCCAGCACGTATGCAGTGAAGAGACAGGACCTGTCACCGAATCCTCACCAGCCCCTAACTTCTCCTTCCTGCTCCCCCCATCTCTCTGTTCCACGTTCTGAAAGGTCTCCTCGAATGTAAAGATCTTCTAATTATGAAACTCTCTTTTTTGGTTCTGTCTAGAATAAAGTTTATATTTTCCTTTCAATTTTTATATGAATGACTATATGTATACTTTCTAAAATATCTTTCTTATTCTTTCTCTTTGCAGAAGCTTATTTATGCCGCAGGAACGTGACGACACTTGCAGATGAATCCCCGCGTCAGCTCCTTCTCCTCCTTCATGCTGTTGTTGCCATAGATTTTATTTCTACATATTTGTGATTCCCAGAGGATACTGTTATAATTTTTATTTCAAACATCCAACTGCCTTTTATAAATACCAGAAAAGAAGAGAACAGTGACACCTCCACACACGGAGTTAGTATTTTTGGCTCCCGTCAGTCTTTTCTTGGGTCTGACTTTTACCATTTTCCTCCAACCTGAACAGCTTCCCAAAGCATTTATTGTGGTTTGGGTCTGGTAGGAACATTCTCTCATCCTTTGTTATCTAAAAATGTACTTTCCCCACCTCCCTTTGAATGGTGAAGAATTCTAGGGTTTTTTTTGTTTTCTTTCTGGTATCTTTTTGTTTTGTGTAAATGCTTCCCTTGATGGCCTCTGGCCTCTGAGTCCGGGTGACAGGGGCTGTGGGAGGGTGGTCCCGGCTTCTCGGGGTCTGGATGCTGTCTTCATCCCGCTCTGGACCAGAGGGGACCAGGCCTCTTGGCACTTACAGGAACAGCATCTCTACAGGTAAGTGCTGGCACCCCCGGCAGGGGGTGCCAGGCAACCCCTGATGCCCTGCAGCTCCAGGTGTCTAAGTGGAGAGTGGTGCCCTCTCGGGCATGCTGGGCCATGAGGGTCATCCTCAAGCTGCCCACGGACCCCAAGACCCCCGACAGCTGTTCCACAGTCTCCGTCGGGCTCAGTGCTGAGGGCTGTACACAGAGAGGCCCTTGCCTCAAGTGACCTCATCCTGAACCTCCCACCTCCCTTGACTGGAGGTGCTGCCTGGGGCCTGCCGGGCTGACTCCCAGGACTGGGGAATGATCTTGTTAAGTTCTAGAGACTGAGCTTCCATCTTAAAGGAAATCACTGGAAGGGCTGATGCTGAAGCTGAAACTCCAATCCTTTGGCCACCTGATGCAAAGGGCTGACTCATTTGAAAAGGCTGGGATAGATTGAGGGCAGGAGGAGAAGGGGACACCAGAGGATGAGATGGCTGCATGGCATCACCGACTCAATGGACATGAGTTTGAGTGAACTCCGGGAGCTGGTGATGGACAGAGAGGCCTGGTTGCTGCAGTCCACGGGGTCTCAAGAGTCGGACACGACTGAGCCGCTGAACTGAGCTGAGCAGAGCCTGGGCTGGGCTTCAGTGCCTGCAGCCTTGTCTGCTCCCTGGAGCAGCTCAGCTCCGGGTGGGTCCCCAAGGAAGGACCCATGGGTTCCTGTGACGGAACGTCACAGAGGGAAGGAGCGGGAGGGGACAGCGGTCCTCTCATCCAGGTGAAAGTCTTCTGACGCTGCATTTGGTGTTTTCGAGGACACAGTCTCCTGCCCCCTCCCTATCTTCTTTCTTCTTGGAGAGATCTCCAAATATGTGATTCTCTTCTTAGCCAAACTGAACTGAGAGTACAAGCCGGGCTGGGGCGACCTCAATCTCTAAGCCAATTCTCAGCCACTAGCGTTTCTGGGGAGCACACCATTCTCCTTACCACGTGCTTTTTGCGCCAGAAACACAGGATCGACTTTTCCTTGAAGTCACAGCTGCCGACGGATGAGGAGCCTCACTTCAAACAAGGTTTTAGGGTGTCACTGCCGCAGCCGACCGGGGTGGAGGTTGGGGCCAGTGTCACGGGTGAACAGGGACAGGAGGGAACCCAGGGCGCTTGGCGGTTTTCCCAGAGGACACCCCACCCCTCCTGGCCTGCTTGCAGGAATCCAGCGTCAGAGCCCGGAGGCGGCACGGGGGTCCAGGGGAGGCAGAGAAGAGCTGTCGTTGGGAACGGCCTCTGAGAGAGGACCCGGGCCGGGAGGTGGGAGGCGGGTCAGGGCCGGGCCGGGGCCGCGGGCAGCTCCGCAGACACCAGGTGAGGGCAAGCAGGGCGTCCCTGCCTGGTAAAGCAGGACACCGGCTGCACGCTCGTGTGCGTCCCGGCTGTGGCCTGCGCTGCCATCTGCACACTTGCACGTGTCCCTGAACGGCTGCTCAGCTGGGGCTTGTCCATCGTAACTACCCTCAAAGCCCGATGACTGGCAGTGTTGCCACTGACTCACGCAGTGCTTAATTTGATAAGAAACAGGGTAAAGGGCTAATCCCATCGCAAACACACGTGTTCTGCTTTGTTCTGTGAAACAGCACTTT
>SJXQ01001797.1:98740-132359 GCA_006408695.1 Aepyceros melampus | reverse complement strand
GCGTCTAGGCAGTGGACACGTCGGTGTCAGCCCTGGTGGTCAGCTGCGTCCAGGTCTCCAGGGCGCCCCGTGGACGTGGCAGAACCGTGTCCAGAACTGAGAGCGCCTGCATCCTGTGCTGTTTTAACAAAGCCCCGAGGGTTCCGCCTCCCTGGTGGCTCAGACGGTAAAGCGTCTGTCTGTAATGTGGGAGACTTGGGTTCGATCCCTGGGTTGGGAAGATCCCCTGGAGAAGGAAATGGCAACCCACTCCAGTACTCTTGCCAGGAAAATTCCATGGACGGAGGAGCCTGGTAGGCTACAGTTCATGGGGTCGCAAAGCTAAGCGACTTCACTTTTCACTTTCAGAGGGTTCTAGCCCCTGGTCGTCCAGGATTTGCACTGGCTTTTTTGCCAGACTCGCACTTCCCTGAGTGCTTTGCTGACACTGGGGTACTCACTGAACGTCTGTTTTCTTGATTCTAATGGAAAATGTTGGCAGTGGGGGGCGGAGGGTGCTGAAAGGGGAGAACAGGGAAGCACAGATCTTATCTGGAGCCTCTGCAGGTGCGTTCAGCCTGCGTGAGATTAACTGTGAGATTAACTTAGAAGCGCAGCCATTTAGCCAAAGCAGCGCTTTGTGTTGTTTCTGCTGCACCGGCCATTTGGGGTCAAGTTCAGCCTCAGGACAGTTAGGCCTCCCTCCCTCTGGGTCCCTGGGATGGGGCCAAGAACCTTCTAATTGATTGTTTAATTACAGAGGTTTCCAAGTTACAGCAGCTTGGAGCCTCTCCATGATTTATTCTGCAAAATAAAAACCTCTCTTTCCCTGCAGGTCTGTGCCAGGAGTAAATAACCCTCCTGATTTAGGAGACTGGACGGCATCTTCTAGAAAGAAGCTCACAAGACCAGGGCGGGTGTGACTTGGCCATGGTGTTCTTGACAGTAAGTTCCATCTCGTTTGTTTTTGGCTTTGATTTGAAAACCAAAGATTCTCCAAAGATTCTCCTGATAAAATACAAATGCATTTTGGAAAAGTCAGAAGTTTTGAGAGGCTGGCCGTGGGGGAGCTGCAAGGCCATAGGGTCTGGAGTGGATGGCGGCTCTGGCCAGAGTCCATCCTGCAAATATGAGGACTCGGGGGGCAGCCCCCAGGCCCACACATTCAGAGAGACAGAGGTGAGAGCGTACGGAGTTAGACCGTGTGGCTCGTGTTGGCAAAGCACAGGGGTGGGGTGGGGGAGGTTCAGGCCTCACGGGCTAGACCTTGAGGGACTCCTGGGGTCTTGCCAGGCCCCGGGGGACACTGAGCCTCTCTGGGATAAGCCTGGAAGGACTCTGGGGACTCTGAGGGGTTCCCTGTGGCTCTGGGCTCAGGAGTGTGTCAGGCAGGAGGTGACTGCCCCCTGGTGGGAACCTGGGCTGTGCTGATGGGAAGGGGGTTGTCTCACAGGGGACTGGAGGACACGCTGGCTTCAGACAGACCCTGAGGACAGAGGGAACGGTTGACTTTGTCTGTCTGTTTGTCTTGACTTTTTGTCAGCGGGGAGGAGCTGTTTAGAAAAACAAAAGGATGAAACGGGTGAGGAGGTTCGGGCAGAAACAGACAAGAAACAAGGGGCCCCGTTGGCGTCTGCGGAGGTGGCAGGCTTTCAACAGGGGCTCTGGCGAGGGGTCACTGGGAGACTTTGTCCAGAAGGCAGGCCTGCCCGTGGGGGTCGTTTCAGGGAGCGCGTCCCTGGGCCCGGCCTGTGTGAGGGCCAGGGCTGGCCGTCCTGACCGAGACCACAGGGGGCTTCTCCGGGCAGCAGGAACGAGGCCTCAGCCCGAGTCTGTGTCCACTCTGGGCACCAGATCAGCCTCGCACAGACTTGTCTCTGAGCTGGAGTCCCTGAAGGGCTCTCGGGGCGACCCCCGGGGGCTCCGGCCCTTGAGGCCTCTGTGCCTGTTGGCAGCTCCTTGTGTTTCTGCCCTAATTTATCTGATTTGGCAGATGGCCTGGGCTGGAAAAAGCAAATGGCTGGTTGAGAGCCTGAAAATGATCGTTCCCTTTCCCCTAAAGAAACTGAGAAAGCTGAGTGAAGAGCTATCCACGTGAATGTTTGACAAAGAGAAATTTGAAGTTTCTCGTCTAAAATTCTACATTCTCAAGTTAGCTGTGTCTATCTGACATGTAAAATTACACTTTGTTTTCTAAGATTTTACCAGTCGATAAGTTAAAGGTTAAACAATAAGGCTCGGAGGTGTGAATGTGCTTGCAATTTACCACCAACAGCTCGTTAATCACTCAGCCGACAAGAGCTTTCAGAGAGGTCTGGAGTGAGCGCGCTTGGCAAGTCACAAGGGGTGATGCTGGTACTTTTTCTTAAACTTTCTTTTAAACTCGCAATCAAAGTTTCCTGTGATGAATGCAGCTGAACTGACTCAGCATCCCCTGCCCTCCGGGGCGGGGCAGGGCATCGCTGGACGACTGTGGTTGAGGCGGCTTGGGGTCCAGGCGGGGCCCCGGGGCGGGGTGGCGGCTCCAGGGCTGGTCTGCAGAGCGCTGCTCTGCTAGGGGAAGGCCGCGGGAAGGAGACAGAGGCTTACTGTGCCTTCAGGCAGAAAATCCTGGACCCACCACGAGCCCCTGGTGTGTTAGGTGCTGGGTGTGCAGGGGAGAGGCGAACGCGTTCTCATTCCCGAGTCCTGCCCCCGGGCACCGTGTCCAGGGCGCTGTGGGCCCCAGCAAGGCTGCTCCAGTGTTACACCAGAGGCGGCCACACCGACGGCTGCCGCTCCTCTGCCCGCCCCTCGGTGAGGGTCTGCAGGGTGGAAAACTTGGTCGCACCGCCCACCATCCAGGAGCCGAGTTGCTCATTCCCAGGGGGTCTGTGTCCTGGTGCCGCAAACCTGCCCACTGCCCTGGGACTCAACCTGCCCACCTGGCTGGGTTCCTAGAGGTCTGGTCGTGGGCACAGGAAGTAAGGGCAGTTTGTGGATCTCAGAGCCACCAGCATCGCAAGCCAGCCCTGGGAAGCTAGAGCACAAACCAGCAATTTACATTCTCACGTTAAAAAAAAAAGTACTGATAAGGAAATGATCTTACCTTTGTAGGAGAAAAAGAGTCTAAGCTGTTACTGTGTTTGGTGATTTGAAAATCCGGCGCCGAGCGTAGGAGACGCCGACCGGCACGAGTCCCCGCCGGTGAAGCTCCGTCCCCTCGCCGCCCCTCCATGCCCACCCGCGCTGTACTGCCAGCCAGCCTCCCGTCAGCCCGCCGACGAGCCTGTCAGGGCTGGGTGCCTGTGGACGTCCTGGCTGGCAGACTGAGATGGTCTCACAGTTCTGGGCTAAACTGTAATTCTTCCGAGGAATGCAAAGCGCTTCTGAAGGCCGTCGTGGCAAGGATGGAAAAACCCATCTGTGAGAGGGGCGACCCCCTGCCTCACACCTGGGCCCTTGTGACTCTGCCCTGGACAGCAGGCCGCACCCCGGGGGGCACACGCGTGCTCCTGGTGGGGTGCCCCACCCTCCACCTTCCCCCGGACGGTTTCCTCCTGTGTGACCGTCTCCAGCTCCCGGCGTTAAGGGAGCCGCTGGAGCCACAAGCCCACAGGACGCTCCGCGCCCCGTGACCTCCCGGATGCCGTGTGCTCTTGCAGACCTCCCTGAGCTGCCCCGTCACCCGGGGACCTGCGCCTACGAGAAGCTCAGGGTGGTGGGTGATGAAGCTGGGCCCCGGGTCCCCAGCACCTCCCACCACTCAGCCTACGCTCCCCCTGCGGCTGGAGCACAGAGCGGGAAGCCTGGAAATCACAGACAACCTTGCCACGCCTGCCCCAGAGCTGCGGCTGAGCCGCTGCTCCCTTCTGTTCCGAGTGCAGCCTTCCTTCCAGCCACTGCCAACCGCGACTCCACGGTGACATTAGCTGGATGAAGAGCCCAATTAAGTTTTAATTACCCCTGGTGAGGCTCCCCAGGTATGACTCACTTGCTAATTAGATAAGCAATGGGATTTGTTCTGAGCGCCTGCCGGGCAAAACACGGCCCAATCCCATCTCTGTGAAGGTTCAGAATAAATTAAAAAGTCTTTAGAAATAAAATCTCCATGGTTATCAAGGATAAACTCTCTCGAGGCCTCAGCAAGGTGGGGGATGGAGGCCCAGCATTCTTGCCTGCCCCCCATTCACAGACAGGGGCTCTGACCTGGGAGCTGAAGTGACAGATGACCCCACTCCATGGCGAGCACCCTTAAGGCAGGCCTCGCTGGCTGCTTTTTCTCTCGATGAACACAGAAGTCCTCCTTTTATACATGTGATGAGGAACGAGCAGCAGAACGCGGTAAGGGCGAACCAGGAAAGGCAGAAAGGCCCCCATTACAGACGGGGCCCCCTCCCCGCCCCGGCTCCTCTCAGGCTCCCTCTCCCAAGACCTTGGTGCCCTTTTGATGACAGACCCTTAAATCCAAGAGGAGCGTGGAGGAGCAAGCTTTGGCTCCGTGTTTCCCCGGCCGTGCCAGGGTGAGGCCCAGCCTGTGGACAGCCAGGAAGCCAGCCTGGAGGAGGAGGAGGTGTCGTGTCCAGACCAGGTCTGACGGACTCCACGTCCGGTGGCGGCTGCAGGCCAGGCCACTGGGTGGGCACTCTTAGAGGAGCCGGACACACGTCTCCTCAAATGTGGCTGAAAGCCTGAGGGCTCAGGATGTGCCAGGACCAGGACCCGGAGGGTGAAACCAAGAGGCAGGAACTGGCTTCAGAGGGAGACTTTTCACCTGAGGTAGATGAAGAGAACCTGAAACCCACAGGAGAGGTCCATCACTCTCATCTCAGAGCAGGGACACCAGAAACAGCCTGGGCCTCGCTGTGGATCCATGTCTGCATGTCTCATCCTGGAGATAAGGAAAAGCGGGAAGTAGAAAAAGTAACCCTAGTCCCTGATTGCATTCAAGTCCTCTGTCCCTTCAGACTGAGGGTATCAGAAGGAAGTCTGTGAAGGAATAACTCAGCCAGAACCTCAGATTATCCCTGAGATGATTCATAAAATGCAGGAGAACAAGAAGTCAGACCCACAGGGAATCCAGTCTGGGATTATCAGACGTGGGCTGTATGACAACTGTGACAGCAAGCACAGGAAGTGCACTGAAGCGGAAGCTTTGGCAGGACGCTGGCAGCCGTGATACGTCGAGAGGCTCCCTGGGCTGAGGCCAGGGGGTGGGGAAGGGGTGATCCTGGTACTGAGTGACGGAGTTTTGGGGTCTGACGCCCAGCTCGCAGACTGCAGCAAACAGCACCGCTCTGCACCTGGAATTCATGAGGGAATAAATCTCACCACACCAACAAGGGAACAAAGAATAATGCCATCTACCTGAGGCGACAGGCATGTTGAATAGCTTGATTGTGCTGATCATTCCAAGATGTGTGTGGAAATCGAAGCATCACACTGCGTGCCTCAGAAAAACACCATTCTTGTCAGCTGCACCTCGGTGAGGCTGGAAAAGGCAGACCAACAGAAAGGCAGGCTACGAATCCTCAGTGTGCTGTTTGGCTTAAAAATACGTCGTCAGTAACTGATAGAAAAGGCACGCAGGGAGGCAGCGAGGAGTGAAGCAGCTGATGTGCTACTGGCCACATTCGCGTAACCCGCCGCGTGAAAGGGCAAAGAGAAACTACACCAGCTGACCCAGGGAAAAGCCTTTGATAAAATACCATGTATATATAAATATTAAAACATTTGATACATTTGATATGTATATTGTACACACACATCAACAGCATCAACGAAAAGGATGTGGGAAACTAGGAACCAAAGGATACATAAAAACCTGCAGCAAAGGCACAGCTGGCTGTACTTCTCTCAGGGTCAGGGAGGAGACCGGAAAGTCCCCATCACTACTGATGTTTAACTACCATGGGGGGAAAAAAAAGCAAGATTAAGAAATAATACATGAGAACTGGAGAGGAAAAACACAGCTACCCTTCTAACCATGTATATATAAATATTAAAACATTTGATACATTTGATATGTATATTGTACACACACATCAACAGCATCAACGAAAAGGATGTGGGAAACTAGGAACCAAAGGATACATAAAAACCTGCAGCAAAGGCACAGCTGGCTGTACTTCTCTCAGGGTCAGGGAGGAGACCGGAAAGTCCCCATCACTACTGATGTTTAACTACCATGGGGGGAAAAAAAAGCAAGATTAAGAAATAATACATGAGAACTGGAAAGGAAAAACACAGCTACCCTTCTATGTAAATAACGTGATTATGTATGCAGAAAATCCAATAAAGGAAACAGATAAACTTGAAAATTGATAACTAAATTTAGCAAGACATTGGATAAAAATCAACATACAAACCATTTTACCTCTTTAGTTCAGTTCAGTCGCTCAGTAGTGTCTGATTCTTTGCAACACCATGGACTGCAGCATGCCAGGCAGGCCTCCTTGTCCATCACCAACTCCTGGGGTTTACTCAAACTCGCGTCCATTGAGTCAGTGATGCCGTCCAACCATCTCATTCATCCTCTGTCGTCCCCTCTCCTCCTGCCCTCAATCTTTCCCAGCATTAGGGTCTTTTCCAATAAGTCAGTTCTTCCCATCAGGTGGCCAAAGTATTGAAGTTTTAGCTTCAGCATCAGTCCTTGCAATGAATATTCAGGACTGATCTCCTCTAGGATGGATTAGTTGGATCTTCTTGCAGTCCAAGGGACTCTCAAGAGTCTTCTCCAACACCACAGTTCAAAAGCATCAATTCTTTGGCGCTCAGCTTTCTTTATAGTCCAACTCTCACATCCATACATGACCACAGGAAAAACCATAGCCTTGACTAGACAGACCTTTGTGGGCAAAGTAATGTCTCTGCTTTTTAATATGCTGGCTAGATTGGTCATAACTTTTCTTCCAAGGAGTAAGTGTCTTTTATTTCATTTACCTCTATATATCAGCAATAAATGATTAGAAAACACAATTTAAAAGATACCTTTTTAGGGACACAAAGAGTCAAACATTGGCAACACATCCAACAAGAGATACGTAAGACCTTTATGACAAAACCCAGAAAGCATTACAGAGCCAATTTAAAAAGACCTAACTGAATTGAAAGGCTCAATCATTTTAAATATGTCACTTTCTGCAGTGTTTTATAGGTTTAATATAAAATCCTAGCATAATCTATAAGGCTAAGAAAATCTTGTGGAGGAACAAATTTGGAATAATTGTAGACTTACAAAGCTACAATAATTAAAAGCTGAGGAATTGTCACAGCATGGGTGATAGACCCAGGAACAGAATGGACAGAGAAGCCCGTGGCAGCGGGACACTCAGCTGAGAGCAGTGGACACCTCAGAGAAGTAGTGAAGCGCAGCCTTCCTGGTGAACAGGTCGTTCTGAAGAATTATAATGCGGCCCTAGCTCTCAGCATCAGCAAAACCCTCCCAGCGGAGAGTAGATATGAAGGCGGAGGCAAATAAGGCACCCCTGGAAGGTGACAGTCAGACAGCTGGGCTGCCTCGAGGAGGAACCCTCTATTAACAAACAGAGAAGGAGCCAGCCATCAAGGGAAGGAGTGATAAAGGGGCTATGTTGAAATTATGAAAGTCTGTCCACAAAAACACTGTCAGAAAAGAAAGGCAAGACAGTGTGGAAACAGACATCTGCAAAACTCCTGTCCTATTCTAGCGAGCACTGTCGTGCGACAGTAGGAAGAGACGGGCTCTCCACGGGCGCAGTGTGGTGGCGCTGGCCTGGCCTGGACCTTTGCTGAGCGGAGCACGGAGCGTGGGTTCAGCAAGGACACGGCCACTGAGCCTCGGCAGGCGGCCGTTCTCCCCCCCGGCACAGCTGAGCCCAGATGACCACATCACGAGTGTGTGATTCATCTTTACAAGGTTCAAAAATACACAAAACTAACCCACGATGATGACGATGGAAGCCAGGATGATGTTTAGGGAGGCAGGCGCGTCATGAAGCGAGAGATTTGGGCTCTGATAGCATTTCGTTTAAACAGGCCTCGAGCCGGGCTTCCGTCAGTCACTCAGCTGTCTACGGAGCACGGAGCGTGGGTTCAGCAAGGACACGGCCACTGAGCCTCGGCAGGCGGCCGTTCCCCCCCCGGCACAGCTGAGCCCAGATGACCACATCACGAGTGTGTGATTCATCTTTACAAGGTTCAAAAATACACAAAACTAACCCACAATGATGACGATGGAAGCCAGGATGATGTTTAGGGAGGCAGGCGCGTCATGAAGCGAGAGATTTGGGCTCTGATAGCATTTCGTTTAAACAGGCCTCGAGCCGGGCTTCCGTCAGTCACTCAGCTGTCTGCTGGACCCTGTCCTGAGTGCACAAATTGAATAGCACTTAATAGCACATGAATTCATGAGAAAAATCCGGAAGCCGAGAAGGAGAAGTACCATCCCATGTGGAGCCAGAGATGAGGGCCTAAGGGGGCCTGTTGGGGTTAGGACCTTCCCCTAAAGCCCTTGAGGTCACTGGGACCAGGGCGATGGCTGAGTGGGCCTCAGTGTAGACGGGCTGGGCTGGACGGAGGTGGGCATCGGACTGGGAGCCGCCCACAGTGAGGTTTGTCTTCTCTTTGATGGGAGCGGGCTGCAATCTCCTTCAATCTAACTTTTGACTTTGAGAGTTTGTGCCACAGAATCATTGTGTTTATTACCATAATAATTCAAGACCTTAGAACTGCTGTGAGCTGACATGGTTATATATTTTTGTCTGAAACAAAGGAACTTAGGTTTTGCAAATTGTTAGAGACTTCAAAAAATGCATTTCATTTTCAGATGTATTGTCAAGGGCAGTGACTCACGGCTCAGGCTGGTTCAGAAGCAATCTCTAAAGAGAGGCACGATTTTTCCTGAATTTCACTTGCAAGGAGGCGGTGGCTGGCTCTGGGCCCCCACCCAGAAGGCCGGGTCTGACTCCAAGAGCCCTGAGTCAACTGGCCCAGGGAGGGCACCACTGCTTACCCAGGGACCCAGGCCGGCTCAGGTCAGAGGAGCAGGGGGCACAGTGCTGGCCCTTCTTCTGCTGAAGTTCATGATTGGGTTTGAGAGTCACCCTTTGGCCACTGAGCGAATTGCCTCACCTATATTGCATTAAAGTACAATTTCCACTTTTGCTTGAAGTCAATAGATGAGTCACCCCGTGATTCACTGTGTCTCCTCACCTTCTTAATTCTGTTATATCCTGGAAGAATCATGCTTGAATATTGATGAAACCCTTTGAAGTCCTGAGACATCGTGCTTTCTAAAATAAGGTCACTTCTTTTTGCTAATATCTGACCTATGAAAAGTCTCTCCTCAAAATCTGTACAAACGGAGATGACAGGGTCGTTCGTCACCTTTTTGGGCAGGTGTGGGCTGATTCCGGGAAGCTGTGGCTGCACATGAAGCTCTGATGAGGCCTGGGGGGTGGTGAAACACCAGGTTTGGGGAATCCAGGCTGGAACGTTCTGGCTGGGGGTGGGCGGGAGCTGTGGCCTGGGCCGGCTGGTCTCCCCAGTACAGGGGTGATGCCCGCATCAGGGACCTCAGACCAGCACGGGGGCTGGGGTGGGGGCAGCACTCCGCCCCAGGGCTCACGCCGGGGTCGCAGCCTACAGCCTTAGCGAGGAGAGTGAGCAGCTCTGGCACAATCCACTCAGCAGCAGGAAACACGGGCCGCTCAGGAAGGGAGTGGTGACTCTAGGCCTGACCTCGGAGATCGGCTGAATCACGGCTTCACAGCTGGTCAGCACTAACTTATCGTAGGTAATTCTAGCAAGGTCGGCACGGAGGTCTTCCCATCGGTGGCATGCTTGGTGACCAGGAGCGGGAGTCTCCGGAGCTGGCTTATGCAGAGACAGGGACTTATGTGGAGGTTTGCTTCTGAGGCACTGGGGGACCTGCGTCTGAGTAAACTCTGGGAGCTGGCAATGGACAGGGAGGCCT
Source organism: Aepyceros melampus (assembly GCA_006408695.1). NCBI lineage: Eukaryota > Metazoa > Chordata > Mammalia > Artiodactyla > Bovidae > Aepyceros > Aepyceros melampus. The sequence goes on along the minus strand of SJXQ01001797.1, from coordinate 122,446 downwards.
GGCGTGCTGTGGCCTGTGGGGTCGCAGAGCTGGGCACGACTGATGGCTGAGCTGACTGGCTGGGCGTGTGATGCAACAACAAGTCCTGGAGCCGAAAGACAAGCCAGAGCCAGACTTCAGAGATGCTTCTCCGTTCAAACCTTCCCCTTCAATCCAGACTTTCGTAAAACCCATCGTTTCTCTTGTAGACAAAACCCTTTTAATTTCATCCGCAGCAGCCTTCCCTCTCCTGACTCAGACAGCAACCTCACAAAGGCCAAGGGGTTAGGAGGCTGAGACCACGGTGAGTCTCAGCGGAGCAGCTCGCTCTACACGGGCCTAACGGGCGTGGAAATGCTGTGCTCAGATGCGCCGACTGAAACAGCTGCTCTTGAACTGGTAACATCCTGTGGTTGCTAAGTACTCACAGCGCAAGGAGCACTGGGTCCCCACGTGGCCAGGTGGGGCCCGTCCCTCATCTCCAAGTAAGGGGTCAGGGCGCCCGAGGAGAGGGACCCAGGTAGATGCCAAACACAGAATTTTTTCTCCACATGTTAATTCTTCCCCAAAATGAAATTACAAGTTTAGGCAAAGTGTGCACAAAATCTGGAGAGGCAGCCTCCTTTAAAAGTACAGAGAGGCTCACCCAGAAAAAGCTTGCAAGATGTTTGATGCCATGTAAGACAGCCTCAGGCTGGTTAACAGAATAGAAAAATCTGAATCGGTGTTTATTTCCTCTGAAACTCTCTCTGGTACTTTTCCTTGTGTTTGCTTAGTGTGCGTGGAGTATGTTGCAAGACTGTAACACTAACATAAGTTAAAGGAAGGGAGACATTTTCTCTTTGGAGCTAAAACCCTTTCCACAGCAAGTCAATTACAGATCCAGGTTTAGCTGTACCTCCCAGGGTCTCCTTGCCACCCAGAAAACAGAGGAGACACCAACATCCCTGTCCCTGTGGAAAGAGGGCTCTCACCTCTGCCGGGGAGGGGGTTATCATCCCAGTTTGCAAAGGGTTACATGAAAGCTCAAGAAATATAAGTAACTCGGTCAGCTCACCTCCAGCAACCACACTGTCTGAGCACGAGGCCAGGTGTATGCATAGTAAGTCATCACTGAGAAACACCCCGTGATGGGAAGGCTGTGGGTGAACCTGAACCCAGAGAAGGTGAGTGAGGACCGTGGAAGGTGCAAGAGGACAAGAGAAGGTGAGTGAGGACCAGGGAAGGTGAGAGAGGAGCAGAGAAGGGAGAGAGGAGCAGAGAAGGGGAATGAAGATCAGAGGAGGTGAGAGAGGAGCAGAGGAGGTGAGAGAGGAGCAGAGGAGGTGAGAGAGGAGCAGAGAAGGGGAATGAAGATCAGAGGAGGTGAGAGAGGAGCAGAGAAGCTGAGAGAGGAGCAGAGGAGGTGAGATAGGAGCAGAGGAGGTGAGAGAGGACCAGAGGAGATGAGTGAGGACCACAGAGATGGGCCAGGAGACAGGCCAATAGGCAGTTTGCTGCATCAGCTGACTTCTTTCATTTGGATGCTCTGATCAGTTAAATTTCTGGAAGAGGTGAGTGTTGAGACAAGGAGATTGGAGGTTAAAAAAAAAAGTTCTGGTTGTGGGTCTGTGGTTGGGAGTTTATGTAAGTCCTGGTCCCTTCCCATTCAGGGCCTGACACTCCCTTTGGAAGGAACCCTCTGGACATCAGTACGGAAGCACCATGAGGGTCAGGTGCAGGTTAGACAGTGTAGACGCCCTAAGGCCGAGAACTGGAGAAAATCCCCCCAGCTCTGCCCAGCCAAAGGTCCCGCGGTCACGGGTGCAGCTCCCTGCCGGAAAACGAGGAGATGCAAGCCAGCCTGTCGGGGCTCAGCGGCCGCTGCCCACAGACAGCCGGGCCCTCCTGACCGGTGTAGGAAGTGGCGTCACACACGCCAGGGAAGCATGGGCTGATCCAGCATCTACCCAAGAGTATACTCCCTTATAAAATAGAGTAACATCTTTGACTTGAAACGTTATGGGGTAAGGTTTCATCAAAGCTCACTGAGAAGTCAATTCATGCCTAAGTGAACCAAAGCCTTGAGAAGAAGCTAGATTCTGCCAAGCAGTTTCCGCTGTTGCTTTAAGAAGAAACAGCAAAGTCAGAGAGATGTGCTTACTTGCTCTTGTTTGCTGAGGAATAAATAGACGCACTCTCTTTGGACTCTGACTACACTGGGCTTACAAAGGAGTAAGAAATTGGATCATTTGCATGATGCCAAATGACCACATCCTTCTTCTGAGCCAGCGATCCGAGCACACGACTCTGAGTCATCCAGCTGCGCTGAGTCATGGCCAGCCCTCCGGAAGCAGTTCTCAGGATAGCACATCCGGCAGAGAGAAGACCTGTCCACGTCGCCAGTAAAGGCAACAGAGGCGGGAGTGAGGCTCCACTCTCGAGCGCTGATGTCTGATGGAAAGCGGTCGGATGCGCGAGGTGAGGCGCCTGCAGGCTGGGTTGTCGTTTTAACCACAGAGCCCAGGATGCTCTCGGTGCTGTGGATGTTCAGCCGCCAAGTCCTGTCCGACTCTGTGACCCTTGACTGCAGCACATCAGGCTCTCCTGTCCTCCTCTACCTCCCAGAGTTCGCTCAAATTCATATCCACTGAGTCAGTGACACTATCAAACTATCTCAATCCCTTCTTCTTTTGCCTTCAATCTTCCCCAGAATCAGGGTCTTTTCCAAAGAGTCAGCTCTTCACGTTAGGTAACCGAAGTATTGGAGCTTCAGCATCAGTCCTTCCAATGAATAAGGGTTGATTTCCTTTAGGACTGACTGATTTGATCTTCTTGCTGTACAAGGGACTCTCATTTTCTCCAGCATCACAATTTAGATGCATCAGTTCTTTGACACTCAGTCTTCTTTATGGCCCAGCTCTCACATCCGTACATGACAACTGGAAAAACCATAACTTTGTTTGGTTATGGACCTTTGTCAGTGAAGTGACATAGTTTCCTCCTAAAGAGCAAGCATCTTTTAATTTCATGACTGCAGTCACTGTCCACAGTGATTGGGAGCCTAAGAAAGTGAAATCTGTCCCTGCTTCCCCTTTCCTCCATCTAATTGCCATGAGGTGATGGGACCAGATGCCATGTCCTTAGTTTTTTTAATATTGAATTTCAAGCCAGCGTTTTCATTCTCCTCTTTCATCCTCATCAAGAGGCTTGCTACTAGTCATTTAAATTATCTGGTGAATAACAGCATTTGTCCCTTAGTTTCTGCTATGATCATTTAAACCCACCTCAGTGAGGACAAAGGTCGTACCTCTTTGATGGAATTGTGTCCTGAGGTCCAAATATGACATAAGTGTTTAATAATTATTTGCAAGTGAATGAATTGGCATATTGTCAGTGTCCTGTTGGGGTGTCAACTCCTTGATTTATCTAAGTTCTCTCTTCTGCGTTCTTATTCCAGCAAGTATTCCTTCTTGTGACCCGTGCTTCTGACATAATGACGGTGACAGCTGATACTTACTGTTCAACCCCCAGCTCACCAAAGCCCAGGAGGCAGGCCGTAGCATCACACTCCTTTCCAACTGCTGCAGAGGCTCCGGGAGCTCAGCTGACATCAGTGCAGCCTGTTCTGTTCAGTAGCGTGAGAGCTCGGCTTCCGTGGGCCTGACTCACACCAGGTGCTCTCACTCGCCTCTGTGCTCCCATTCTGCTTGGTACTGTTAGGGCTAGTGCTACGTTTAAGCACACTGTCTCAACAGCAAGGCAGCACCACACCCCTGTTAGAAAGCCAAGTCCAGAGTCCCATCGGCAGCATATTTTGAGAAGGGTGTGTAGCAACAGGAACTCTCGCAAATGGTGCAGCCACTTCAGAAGACAGCTGGATGGTTTCTTACACAGTAAACATGCTTTTACCACACAGTCCAATACTCACACTCCCTGGTACTTACCCAAGGAAAAGAGATGATGAAAAGAGATGTTCACACAAGAACCTGCACGCAGATGTTTATTGCGGTTTTATCCATAACTTCAGAACATGGATGCAACCAAGACATCCTTCAGAGAGTGAACAGGTAAAAATAAACTCATATGTCCAGGCACAATAATGGAATACTATTCAATGCTAATAATAAAGAAATCTGAGCACCAAGTAACTGATGCTTTTGAACTGTGGTGTTGGAAAAAACTCTTGAGAGTCCCTTGGACTGCAAGGAGATCCAACCAGTCCATTGTAGTGGAGATCAATCCTGGGTGTTCACTGGAAGGACTGATGTTGAAGTTGAAGCTCCAATACTTTGGCCACATAATGCAAAGAGCTGACTCATTGGAAAAGACCCGGTGCTGGGAAAGATTGAGGGCAGGAGGAGAAGGGGACAACAGAGGATGAGATGGTTGGATAGTATCACTGACTCAATGGATGCGTTTGGGTAAGCTCTGGGAGTTGGTGATGGACAGGGAGGCCTGGCGTGCTGCAGTCCATGGCATCGCAAAGAGTCGGACACGACTGAGTGACTGAACTGAACTGAACTGAATAAGAAATGAGTTGTCTACCATGAAAAGACATGGAGGAACTTTAAATGTACAGTACTAAGTGAAAGAAGGCATTCTGAAAGATCTACGTGCTACATAATTCCAACAGTGTGACATCTTGGAAAAGACAGAACTATGAAGACAGTGGAAAGATCAGTGGGTGCCAAAGGTTTGAGGGGAGAATAGGTGGGACACAGAGGATGTTCGGGGCTGGACTCTACTCCACGTGATACGGTACCAGTGGACGCGTGTCATTACGCACTTGTCCAAACCTACAGAACGTCAGCAGCAAGGGCGGCGGCGTGTCCTGTGGCTCATCCACGGGAGTTAAGGCACTTTCTGGGGGAGGCGCCGGCAGTAGGGGAGGCTGGGCATGGTGGGGGGCAGGAGCTTTCTCTGAGCTCTCTGTACCTTTCTCTTCAGCTTCTGTGAATCCAAACTACTATAAAGCTGAAGCCTAAACTAGCGGTCTGCTGCCTGAGAACAGAGCGTTTCATCCGTTCACTGCATGCGCATACACTCTATGCGCTTTATAATTCTACAAACACACATCATTACACAGACACACAGACACGCACACGGACGAGCCGCTCTGCAGGCTCCCGAGTGAAACCACGTGTGAATCACTAACTGCGCTGTGAGAGCTTCATCTTTGGCGCTGCAGCTACGCTCCTCACATCTGCCTAGAGACAGAAAGAGCCATAGTAACTTTTTCCTCAAAAAAGTTCATCTCGGCTCTTGCCAACCTTATCCCAGGATGTGAGGGAGTGTTCTCCGGTGCAGAGGTGAGCTGGGCCCAGGCCTGCCGCGCCCAGCTCGGATGCGGTGTGGCCCGCCCCCGCGCTGTCTGCGTCTGACGCCGTCCTCTGTGTTGCATGTGCTGACCCGGAGCCTCGCGCCCTCCCGATGCCACTCCGGTCATTTGCACATTGTTTGCACACATTGTCCTCGTGCAGCTGGCTCTCTATTCACAGGAGCCCAGCTGGCAAAGCAAAAATACACCCCGGCTACGTGGATCAGCTCCTCACTCCCCGCAGCCTTGGCTGAGAGCAGCCGGAGGAGAGAAATGCTACCTGTGAAGACCAGGCTGGGCCGGAGGAGCGCGGGGAGCTGAGCCACCCTGGACCTGGGGCCTGTGGACGCGACTCAGCCCAGGGAGGGCTTGTGCAGGGGCCACGGCCTCCGCAGGCTCATCCTTTCTGAGGTCAGGCTGCGGAGGAGGTGGAGCCAGGCAGCAGTTGCCACCATCTAGAGGGAGACGGAAGCCAGGGGGCTCTGCCCACGTGGGAGCCCCCTTCCTAAGGCCTGGGGACAGGAGACTCTGCAGCTGAGCCAGGGCGTGGGCTTGCCCACCTCTCTGTTCATCTATTTCAGCGTCCTTGACAAACAGCTCACCTTCCCGGCACATGTGTTTTTTGATTGCTTCGGGTTTGCTTCTGTTTCTAGCTCATTTGATCTAGGGGCATGGTGACAAATATGCAATAATCATCACTGGCAAGAAATATTCTCACACCCGGAGATTGATCTCAGGACCAGACTGACCTCAGGGAAGAATGGAATTGCACCAGGCTCCCGTGATTTCTGCCTCAGAATCAGTACATGGGCAGACACATTTACCATCCCTCACAGTGAGAGACGAGTGAAGGTGGTCTCATACACACACACACACACACACACACACACACACACACGTGTGTCCTACAGCCCCGTTTGTGAAATGCATGTGGACGACCACAAGATGGGAGATTTCCTCAGCACTTTACCCCTGCCTCAGACCACAGCACACCATCGCCTTCCCTTCTCAGATGCGAAAACCAAGCATCGCCCCTCTTCTTATTCTAAGCATGTAACGTCATCTTGATCTCCAAGCCCCAGACAGCACTGGACCCCCACACCTTCATCCCTATTGCAAGTGGCCCTTATAGCACTTTCCTCGACAAAGAAGTTCTTGTTCTTATTAAACAAACACAAGAGCCAGTAGAAATGTAAGAAAGGCTAACTATCACTCGATTTCCAAAAATGAGTTCAAACAACAATCGTCTGCTCTTCCCTTGCAGCCAAAATGGCTGAAACAGAAGGGAGAGCCGCTCCTGGGCTGTGAAGATGGAAAAGTCACTGTTCTCTGTGAGCCTCAGTGGGATGTCAGGATGAGCTTTTACAAGGACATTTAAGAATGTGTGCTGATAATTTAAAAAATATGTACAACAGTGCCAGAAAACTTTTGTAAGGAAAAAAAAAAAGAAGTAACCAAATGTGTAGGCTTAAAGAATAATTTTTACAGAAGTGTTTAATTAAAAAAAAACTGGAAACAAAATAAATTGCAATTAGTAAGAGAGTAACGAAGTGAACTATGATAAATCCACACAGTAGAATTCTACTGGCACCAAAAATCATAATTAGAGTTTGACTTGAAAAAATGCCAACAATATACTGTTAGGCAAAAAAAGTTTACAAAAGAGTAAATATAATAAAACCCTACATTTGGAAACTATAATGTATACACACATTGACAGAATCTGGAGCAACACCCACTGAAATGTTAAGAATAATTATTTCTGGGTGATGAGATATGGATGATTTAATTTCAGTTTAGTTTACTTTTATTTATTCTTAATAGTCGATAATGAGTATAAATTACCTCTACAAGGAAAAAAAAGTATGATTCTAGCAAACAGAATCCAACAACATACTAAAAAGATCATACATCTTGACCAAATGGTCTTTATCCCAGGGATGCAAGGATTCTTCAATATCCAAAAATTAATCAATGTAATACACCACATTAACAAATTGAAAAATAAAAACCATAAGAGTATCTCAATAGATGCAAAGAAAGCCTTTGACAAAATTCAACATCCATTTATGATAAAAAAAACCCTCCAGAAAGCAGGAATAGAAGGAACATGCCTCAACATAATAAAAGCTATATATGACAAACCCACAGCAAACATTATCCTCAATGATGAAAAATTGAAAGCATTTCCTCTAACATCAGCAACAAGATGAGGGTGCACACTCTCACCGCTACTACTGAACATAGTTCTGGAAGTTTTGGCCACGGCAATCAGAGCAGAGAAAGAAATAAAAGGAATCCAGATTGGAAAAGAAGAAGTAAAACTCTCACTGTTTGCAGATGACATGATCCTCTACATGGAAAACTCTAAAGACTCCACCAAAAAATTACTAGAGCTAATTAATGAATATAGTAAAGTTGCAGGATATAAAATCCACACACAGAAATCCCTTGCATTCCTATAGACTAACAATGAGAAAACAGAAAGAGAAATTAAGGAAACAATTCCATTCACCATTGCAACAAAAAGAATAAACTACTTAGGAATATATCTACCTAAAGAAACAAAAGGCTTATATATAGAAAACTATAACACACTGGTGAAAGAAATCAAAGAGGACACTAATAGATGGAGAAACATACCATGTTCATGGATCGGAAGAATCAATATAGTGAAAATGAGTATACTACCCAAAGCAATCTACAGATTCAATGCAATTCCTATCAAGATACCAGCGGTGTTTTTCACAGAGCTAGAACAAATAATTTCACAATTTGTATGGAAACACAAAAAACCTCGAATAGCCAAAGCCATCTTGAGAAAGAAGAATGGAACTGGAGGAATCAACCTGCCTGACTTCAGGCTTTACTACAAAGCCACAGTCATCAAGACAGTATGGTACTGGCACAAAGACAGAAATATAGATCAATGGAACAAAATAGAAAGCCCAGAGATAAATCCACACACCTATGGACAGCTTATCTTCGACAAAGGAGGCAAGAATATACAGTGGATTAAAGACAATCTTTTTAACAAGTGGTGCTGGGAAAACTGGTCAACCACTTGTAAAAGAATGAAATTAGATCACTTTCTAACACCATACACAAAAATAAACTCAAAATGGATTAAAGATCTAAACGTAAGACAAGAAACTATAAAACTCTTAGAGGAGAACATAGGCAAAACACTCTCTGACATAAATCACAGCAGGATCCTCTATGATCCACCTCCCAGAATACTGGAAATAAAAGCAAAAATAAACAAATGGGATCTAATTAAAATTAAAAGCTTCTGCACAACAAAGGAAACTATAAGCAAGGTGAAAAGACAGCCTTCTGAATGGGAGAAAATAATAGCAAATGAAGCAACTGACAAACAACTAATCTCAAAAATATACAAGCAGCTTATGCAGCTCAACTCCAGAAAAATAAATGACCCAATCAAAAAATGGGCCAAAGAACTAAATAGACATTTCTCCAAAGAAGACATACGAATGGCTAACAAACACATGAAAAGATGCTCAACATCACTCATTATCAGAGAAATGCAAATCAAAACCACAATGAGGTACCATTTCACACCAGTCAGAATGGCTGCGATCCAAAAGTCAACAAGCAATAAATGCTGGAGAGGGTGTGGAGAAAAGGGAACCCTCTTACACTGTTGGTGGGAATGCAAATTAGTACAGCCACTATGGAGAACAGTGTGGAGATTCCTTAAAAAATTGCAAATAGAACTGCCTTATGATCCAGCAATCCCACTGCTGGGCATACACACCGAGGAAACCAGAATTGAAAGAGACACATGTACCCCAATGTTCATTGCAGCACTGTTTATAATAGCCAGGACATGGAAGCAACCTAGATGTCCATCAGGAGATGAATGGATAAGAAAGCTGTGGTACATATACACAATGGAGTATTACTCAGCCATTAAAAAGAATACATTTGAATCAGTTCTAATGAGGTGGATGAAACTGGAGCCGATTATACAGAGTGAAGTAAGCCAGAAAGAAAAACACCAATACAGTATACTAACACATATATATGGAATTTGGAAAGATGGTAATGATAACCCTGTATGTGAGACAGCAAAACAGACACAGATGTATAGAACAGGCTTTTGGACTCTGTGGGAGAGGGTGAGGGTGGGATGATTTGGGAGAATGGTATTGAAACATGGATATTATCATATGTGAAATGAATCTCCAGTCCAGGTTCGATGCAGGGTACAGGATGCTTGGGCTGGTGCACTGGGATGACCCAGAGGGATGGGATGGGGAGGGCGGTGGGAGGGGGGTTTCAGGATGGGGAACACATGTACACCCACGGCAGATTGGTGTCAATGTACGGCAAAACCAATACAATATTGTAAAGTAATTAGCCTCCAAAAAATTAATTAATTAAATTTAAAAAATTAAAAAGAAAAAAAAGTATGTTTCCCTTAAAAATATAAACATACATTGTAGCATGGTACATTAATTTTGACACATTGTATCAGTTTTTCTAACATTATAACAAATATTAAAATAACCTGAGTCCTCCCTTCAGTATCATAATTTTCTTCTATGTTGTCTAAAGGAATAAAAGTGTAAGGCTCACATTTTAGGACAGGCCAGTGTAGATTAACTCGCAACTTCCTTTCATAGTCACAATTTGGGTTTAGAATGTCATACTATATCTCTTCAGTATCCCTGGGGATTTGAATTTGACAGAAATCAAGATTTCGGACTCTCAAGTTTAATTGCTTTTTTTAAATGTATTTTTTTAATTGAAGGACAATTGCTTTACAGAATTTTGGAATCGGTTTGCAGCATCACCCCCAAAATCTCCAGCTGTAACACACAAAGCTTGAGCTTTGCAGTGAAATCATTCTGCCTTGTCCTGCCTTCCTTCAGTCCTCTACCTCTCATCAATTAAACAACAAGCTGCCCTGACCACTGACCTTCAACCCCCTGAGAGGAGTTCAGGGTGGAGATCAGGAATGAGGCCCTCTGTGCTCTGGGAAAAACTGGCAGAACAGTCCTTCACATTGATAGATATTTCCAGAGGATGTAATGAGCCTAATTCTTGCATCCCCTCATATCTAGAAAAGCACTAAAATCCTTCATATGATGTCTGCTCCTCGCGACTAGCAGCAACCTTCTGAAAAAAAAAAAAAAAAAAAACCCACAATGTGTTTGATCGCGTGTATTTCCCTCTTCACCAAAATCATGTATATACTGACCCCTGCCCTGCCTCTTTGGGGCAATTCCTCAGAGCTTTCTGAAATGCTGTCTCCCAGGCTATCGTCCTCATTTTGCCCCCAATAAAACTTTACTCACAGCTCTCACATCCTGTGCTTTTCCAGTGGACGGCGGGGCGTCTGCAGGGTTCACTCACGTCCTGTCAGCGGTCATTATTTGTAGGATGAGGCCACATGCAGCAGAGGAACTAGACAGACAGCCCTGTCACAGGAGCAGCTCAGGGCCTGGAGAGGAAGCCAGACACCCACAAGTCCTGTGAGTGTGGTCTATAATTGGTTGGGGGTCCAGCGGAGAATTCCTGCATCTGCCAGGAGCCTAGGATGGGAAGCAAGGTGTCTAGCGGGTGTCCACAGGGTCAGGGAAGGTGCTGTGCCCAGGACCCCATATTCCAGGGACCCCAAGTCTGAGAAGAGAGGCACTGCCCGGAGGTGGGGTGGGCGTCCGATTTCTCTCTGTGTGCCTCCAGCCCATGAGGTCAAGGGGACACTCAGCCTCAGGCCTGGGCTCTGAGACTCGGCCACGACCCCAGGGGCAGGGGGCCGGTGGGACCTCACCAGCAGGGGGGCAGCTGCCCATTCTTTTCTTCTCTCTCTCTCTTTTTTCTTAAAGAAACACTTTTCCTCTGCACCAACAAAACAAGAACTTGTGGTTCTGTAAATAATCACCATTTGCACTTTTAAGGTCTGCACTTCATCAAGCCTGTTATGTTCCCTTTCGTGAAAACTATTAGAAATTTTGCATTTGATGAAAAGTTTAAAAAGTCACTTTAAATGGAAGGGTTTTAATTCACATAATATTTAGGAGTGGAAACTTCCTTGTAAATTATGGATGGAACTTGGAAAGAATATGGGCTTTTTGGTTTTATAGAATATTCTTCCTTCTTTTAACGAAGAGGAATTCAGAATCTTCTAGTTTTCAAGATTTTTCAGTATTTGTGGCGTCAGCGCAAGCAGTGAGAGTGTGGAGGATGGACGTGGAGGCTGAGAGGTGAGGAAGGGGGCAGCTCTGTGCTTTAACACAGTAAACAAAACATCGTTCCTGGACGTCCACTCCCTGGGCCTGGTTCTGACAGAGGGGCTGCCTGGGGATAGAAACAAGACTGTAATTGGGAGCCTCATCGGAAAGCTCTCAAGAAACAAACAATTCTGCCTCCTCAAGATTTCTCTTGTTTTGTGCTCAATCTTGGAAGACACACAGATCTGTAAAAACCAAGTTTTTAAAATGTTTGGCAAAATGTGCATTTCTTGCAAAACAACTGGAAAGGTTACCAAGACAAGGAAAAGCCCTTGGGCTCCCTGTGGGCTGCTTCTGTTTTGTTTTTCTCGCTTGCTTTCTTTCTTTTTTTTTTTAGTATTTTGAAAGTTGTTTGGGCAGGCCCGGTTGTTACATCAGGATACTCCTCTGAGAAGATGGCCGTTAGCTGGCATACAGGGTTGAGGACATGGAGAAGTTTGGTGTTCATGGCACGTTCGCGATGGCAGAACCTTTTCCAGCCAAGCTGTCTCGGGGCCATGGTGCCAGCCGAGGGGCAGTTGGCAGGCCTGGCTGGCACAGCAGGCAACCTCTGAGGCTAGGGCCCTGCCATCCTCTCTACCTGTTAAGGATTGGTTTCCTTCACTCTTTTATAAGAGCTTGAATATTGTTTTTGTCTTTGAAATAATGGAGAAGCCCCAAGTGAAAAAGGCAGGAATCAAGACAAACAAAATTGGAGCCGCTCGGATGTGTCTCCCAAGCGCTGTGGCCCAGGCGGCCTTGAGTGGAGCCAGGAGCCTGTCTCAGACAGGATGCGTCCACACGGCACCTTCACGAGCGCCTGAGTGTCTGCGTTGGCTGCTCCATTTAAAAGTAACTCTTCTGGTTCACTAGGAGAAATATTAAATGTAAACTGTATGGGTTAGGTAGGTAAGAACTTTGCTCCCTCACAGGGATACAGAGAAATGAAGGTTGTTCTCTTTATTGCAACTCTGTTTTATTCCCAGCTCCAGTGGCTCCATGAACCATCAGGCACACGGACTGAAGGGACAGAAAGCCATCTCTTGTTAGGGTTAGGATTGTGCTAATGGAAGTGACCTCATCCACACCCAGGGGCTTACCACTTTGTGAAGAGTAAATGAGAACTGCCAAAGGCAAGCTACTAACAAGTCAAAGCAAGGAGTTTGCGTCTTCCTCATCCTTGGGGCCCTGGACAATCTCATGGACTCTGGCAAGACAGGCGGGCCCCCCAGTGCTGGGAAGGCAGGCACACCACTGACTCACGCTGGGGGGAAGCAGGAGGCGGGGTCTCGGAGGAACTGCTGAAAGCAGAGAGCCCTTCTTTCCGCGCTTCCTAATCTGTGTATTTTCTTTGAAAGACGCCAAGAACGACACAGCTGCATCCTCTTAAGACATTTAAGTCCATGGAAATGAGGGGGCTTTCAAAGTTTAATTATGGAACTAGCTGCAGACACATCTAAATAAGGGGAAATGAGTCTTCTAAAAAAGACTTTCTCTAAAAGGTTGTACAAATGCAAAATTGTGTTCTTCAGACACAGGAAGGCTGGGGTCTGAGGCAAGTGGGCAGCCTCAAGGGTGCGTGCGTCCATAGCTCCTCACAGGTGACCAGGAAGGAGGCAGGTTCCTGGCTCGGCCAGGAAGAGTCCAGGCGGCAGTGTGACCAGGGGTGTGGACCTCTAGGGGTCACTGGACTTCATAAACGACCCCTGATGTGTAGTGGCCGTGCCCTCCTCAAGCAATGGCAGGAGGAGCCAACAGCAGAACGTCCTGAAGGGAGCTTGACAGTGCTGCTGCTCCACTGCGAGCCAGTGGCTTTCTGGCCCCTGATTTCTCCAGGGAGACTCTGGGCCCCATCACCACTGTCCCGAGCAGGAGAGGCCAGGCTGTCTTCCACATGCCATGCTCTTCACTCCTCACCAGGCGTCCATCCAGGGCAGCCGGGAGCACAGGGACTCATGGAGGTGGGTTCCCTCACAGTGAGATCACGGGTGGGTCCCCTCACAGTGAGATCATGGGTGGGTCCCCTCATGGTGAGGGCACAGAGGTGGGTCCCCTCATGGTGAGATCATGGGTGGGTCCCCTCATGGTGAGATCACGGGTGGGTCCCCTCATGGTGAGGGCACAGAGGTGGGTCCCCTCATGGTGAGATCACGGGTGGGTCCCCTCATGGTGAGATCACGGGTGGGTCCCCTCATGGTGAGGGCACAGAGGTGGGTCCCCTCATGGTGAGGGCACAGAGGTGGGTCCCCTCACAGTGAAGTACATGGGTTACCTGCTGCCTTTACCTGTGCCGAGCACAGAGTTCCACAATCCTCCCAGAGTCTGGGGAGCCGAGGTCACTCCTCCGAGCTCCTCGGGGACGGGAAGGGCGCTGCTGGTTGTTGACCCCAGTAACTGGCCTGGATCGGTCAGAGACAGATGCGCAGCAAGCATCCGTGAGCCCAGCACATGATCATGAAGGGGCTGCTTCATGCCCGGCAGTTGCTCAGGACTCCGCACAGCGAGCATGCGGGGTGCTGGGTGACCACCTGCTGCCTCCTGAAGGAGGCCTGGGTATCAGAGTAGGAATTAATACAGCTTTAAATATTTGTGATTAGTTTGTGCTAGAAATTATAAAACAAAAAATTTAGAAGTGGATTGGAAGCTTGAAACAACTATTGGAAATTCTAGGATTAAAAATTCAATACCTGAAGTCAATAACTCAATAAACTAGCTAGAAGAAATGATGAAACAGACGTCTAAGAGGCAACACCAAGAGCAAAGCACAGAGAGGACCCAGGAGAGACTCACAAGAATAAGAGCAAAAGCAGTTATGGAGCAAGTGCAAGGCCACTTGTATTTGTGTTTGTGTTTGTGTTTGTATTTGATGTACTTATAATCCAGGCTCTGGAAGCCCAGGAAGGATGGATGGAGATGAGTGAGTATTTAGAAGATGAAAATTACTCAAAACTGATGAAAGACTCAAACCGCAGATTCAAGAATCCCATAAACCCCAGTCAGAATAAGCATAAAAGAATAAGCAATAAAAAGGCACATGGAAATAATATTCCAAAAAGCAAAGATGAAAAGTCAAGCAGAAAATCTTAAAACTGGCCTGGGGCAGAAAAGACCTTTTCCATTTTTTAAGAGCCAAGACTGATACTGAGGGTTAACTTTTTAATAGAAGCCAGAAGACGTCCCTCAAAAATCAGATAAATATGGTTGCAAATCCTATAGGCCATTTGGATATGCATTTCTGAAATAAAGGCAACATAGTATGGTTATTTAAAAGTAGAGGAGGGAATTGAAAGAGAGTACAAAAAGTTAGAAATGACTTGTCAGTTGCCAGAGAGACACTGAATTCCAGTAAAAGGAGGTTCGGTTCAGTAACTCAGTCATGTCCAACTCTGCACAACCCCATGGACTGCAGCACGCCAGGTCTCCCTGTCCATTACCAACTCCTGGAGTTTACCCAGACTCATGTCCATTTAGTCAGTGATGACATCCAACCATCTCATCCTCTGTTGTCCCCTTCTCCTCCCGCCTTCAATCTTTCCCAGCAACAGGGTCTTTTCCAATGAGTCAGTTCTTTGCATCAGATGGCCAAAGTATTGGAGTTTCAGCTTCAACATCAGTCCTTCCAGTAAATATTCAGGACTGATTTCCTTTAGGATTGACTGGTTTGATCTCTTTGCTCTCCAACAGATTCTCAAGAGTCTTCCCCAACATCACAGTTCGAAAGCATCAATTCTTTCTTTATAGTCCAACTCTCACACCCATACATGACTACTGCAAAAACCATAGCCTTAACTAGACAGACCTTTGTTGGCAAAGTAATGTCTCTGCTTTTGAATATGCTGTCTAGGTTGGTCATAATTTTCCTTCCAAGGGGTAAGTATCTTTTAATTTCATGGCCGCAGTCACCATCTGCAGTGATTTTGGAGCTCCAAGAAATAAAATCTGCCACTGTTTCCACTGTTTCCCCATTTATTTGCCATGAAGTGTGGGACCAGATACCATTATGTTCATTTTCTGAATGTCGAGTTTTAAGCCAGCTTTTTCACTCTCCTCTTTCACTTTCATCAAGAGGCTTTTTAGTTCTTCCTCACTTTCTTCCATAAGGGTGGTGTCATCTGCATATCTGAGGTTATTGATATTTCTCCTGGCAATCTTGATTCCAGCTTGTGCTTCATCCAGGCCAGCGTTTCTCATGATGTACTCTGTATATGAGTTAAATAAGCAGGGTGACAATATACAGCCTTGACGTACTCCTTTTCCTATTTGGAACCAGTCTGTTGTTCCATGTCCAGTTCTAACTGTTGCTTCCTGACCTGCATGCAGTTTTCTCAGGAGGAAAGTCAGGTGGTCTGGCATTCCCATCTCTTTCAGAATTTTCCACGGTTTATTGTGATCCACACAGTCAAAGGCTTTGGCATAGTCAATAAATCAGAAATAGATGTTTTTCTGGAACGCTCTTGCTTTTTCCATGATCCAGCAGATGTTGGCAATTTGATCTCTGGTTCCTCTGCCTTTTCTAAAACCAGCTTGAACATCTGGAAGTTCACAGTTCACGTATTATTGAAGCCTGGCTTGGAGAATTTTAAGCATTGCTTTACTAGCGTATGAGAAAAAGAGGTTACTTTGAGTTAAATGCTGGGAAGGAAGATGGGAGATTACTCACTACAGAGAATCAGCATCCAAAGCAGAGAGGATCGGCTGTGCTAGAAAGAAGCGTTTGGATGAAGCTAGCAATGCAGCAGCAATGCAAACCTCCCTGCAAACAGATGGCGCCTTACACGGCAGAACCGAGCGAGCCGGAGACGGGCCGGGGACCATCTCAGAGCCTGGTGCACGCAACACAGCACAGGTGAGCGAAAGCTGCTCGGTCGTGTCTGGCTCTGTGACCCCGTGGACTGTATGGCCCATGGAATTCTCCAGCCAGAATGCTGGAGAGGGTATCCTGTCCCTTCTCCCGGGGATCTTTCCAACCCAGGAACTGAACCAGGGTCTCCTGCATTGCAGGAGGTTCTTTACCAGCTGAGCTACCAGAGAAGCCAAATATAACACGAAGCAGATGACAAAACCGAGACTAATTTGCCTACTTCAGTGAACGTGCTCAGTGCACCTGCTGAAATGCTTTAAACCGGCTAACAGAGAAAGCTTCAGTGCAACTTCGTATGTAGAGACACTCTTAAACCAAAAGATTCAAAAAGAAACGACTGAAGGATGGGTGGGAACAGAGCAGGCTAGCATGATGACTGCTGTTCCCACCTTCCAGGGTTTTCCGCATTGCCAGGAGCAGCTCATCACAGCCCCCCAGACACACCAGCACCTGCCGTGGCCCTGCTCTCCTTCAGGGCCTGGGTCCTCGTTTCTAGAACCCCAACTTCTTCCCCTGTCCTCCCACCCTAGGGATGGGTCTGCTTTCGAAGCTGCGACCTCCGATAGCTCACTGATCTCCTCTCTACTTGCCTAACACGATTTAGCCAGTTCCTTAAATTACAGTTTCCACCCTAAAATAAACAGAAAGCTCGAGACACGGCTAAGTAAAGAGTAAAGAGGAGATTAATTACAACACAAAGAGCAGACTAAAGCAGAAACACATGTTTGTGAAAAGTCAACAAAACATGCAGAAATTACAAGCTAGCTTAATCAAGAAAATAGGAGAAAGACGAATAAATTAAATTAGAAATGACAGGAGAAAAATAACCGTAAATCAGACGAAAATTTAAAAATCCAAGATAACAACACTTGGTGCAGTTTTATACCCGAATAAACTGAAAATTTCACTTTACGGTTTTATAAAGTTGACCATAGTAGAGTCATTATGTTAAAATCAATATCCTCAGAAGAACTTGAGCCAACAAAGAACTCTTCTAGAGAAAGCAAAAGATTCAGATAATCTAACAGGCAAATTTCAGAAAGCTATAGATTTGATTATCGCACTGCTATCTGAATTATTTTGGAGTACAGGAAAAAAGGAAAACCTCCAAATTACCTTTATTAGGAGTAAAATATTGATTCCAGAAGCAAAGAATGAAACAAAACAGTATAAATCACTTTCATTCAGTAATAATGATGCAAAAAATAAAAGATCTGCACAAGTGTGTAACAACACGTTAGAATGTGATACTTCCTTGGCACACTGACTTTGCACAGAGTGGCCCCTAAACTGCAGGCTACATCCAAGGGTCCTGAGATCCCTGAGACTTCTAAGGGATTCTTGAGGCTGAACTATTTTTTAATATAAATTTATTTATTTTAATTGGAGGTTAATGACTTGGGATTTCCCTGGTGGCTCAGATGGTAAAGCATCTGTCTACAATGCAGGATCCGGGTTAGATCTCTGGGTTGGGAAGATCCCCTGGAGAAGGAAATGGCAATCCACTCCAGGACTCTTGCCTGGAGAATCCCATGGACAGAGGAGCCTGGTGGGCTACAGCCCAAGCAGTCGCAAGGAGTCGGACACGACTGAGCGACTTCACTGCTTGGCTACATCCAAGGGTCCTGAGATCCCTGAGACTTTTAAGGGATTCTTGAGGCTGAACTATTTTTTTTCATATAAATTTATTTATTTTAATTGGAGGTTAATCAGTTTACAGTATTGTATTGGTTTTGCCATACATCAACATGAATCCGTCACAGGTATACACGTGTTCCCCATCCTGAACCCGCCTCCCTCCTCCCTCCCCGTACCATCCCTCTGGGTCGTCCCAGTGCACCGGCCCCAAGCATCCAGTATCATGCATCGAACGTGGACTGGCGATTCGTTTCATATATGATATTATACATGTTTCAATGCCATTTTCCCAAATCATCCCACCCTTTCCCCCTCCCACAGAGTCCAGAAGCCTGTTCTATACATCTGTGTCTCTTCTGCTGTCTCGCATACAGGCTGAACTATTTTTAAAATAGTACTCTAGTACATTTTTCCTACTGTGTTGATATTCACCCTGATAGAGAAACAAAACCAAGCCCAAGCAAAAGCCAGCCACACGCTGGTCGCCTGGTCCTTTGGGGCCACCAGGGACCCTTTTCACAGAAGGCAATTTCCCCACAGACCAGGGTGGCCTGGTTTGGGGGTGACTCAGTCACGTTGTGTTTACTGTGGCTATATTTCCATTGTCATCACATCAGCTCCACCTCAGATCAGCAGGTGTTAGACGTCAGAGATTGGGGACCCCTGCTTTGGGGGACCTTCCACTGCAGACAAACACTAGGTTTTTGTCAGAGGAGCCGTGCTGACCCCCGGGTGGTGGGCTCTGCTGGTCTGAGAGGAGCTCGGAGTCTGAGGAGCTGACGCCTCACCCCTCCCCCGGGCCGCCTCCAGACGCCCCCCCACACCACTCCTCCCTCCAAGATGGATTCAGAAGGCGACTGTCCGGAGGAAAGGCAGCTCCCATTCCTGACCACAGGAAATCAGACAGAGCTGAGGCTGCAGAGACGCAGCCCTTGTTGTTAGCAAACTTTCTTCCTACCTACAAATTGAAAGCAAAAAAGAATAAAGTCATGCAGTTTCTCTGCTCAGTGGGCCTGCCACGAGAAAGCAGTGTGTGTGTCTGGGCGCCCGACCGCAAAGCTGCCCACTCCCTGGAGGGAGAGAATTCTCTGGAAGACCAGAAGAGGAGAGGTGACAAGTGGAGACGCCTGAGTCGAGGACATTTGCCCCTGGACTTGGGTTTGGGGCCTCTGAGTAGTCTTAATAGAGTTAGTACTGATCTGAAAAAGGTGGTAATCAGCTGACTAATGTCATTTCAGCAGAGCTGACTTTCAGAGGGGTCACTCACCCTCAAGAAGGGTGAGGACGTAAATGGTTCGGGAAAGTATAATCATTCAACCGAGAAATTACAAAGAACCCTGAGAAAAGAAACCAGGAGCTCATTTTAAAATAAATAGCTCCACTCCACTTACAGAGTGAAGTGCTAATGTATCCTGGAACCGTGACCATCATCAGAGGTCTCAACACGCGCGCTTACAGGAGGAAAACAAGCAAGCGAACAGACGGGAGCGGCTCTGTTTTCCCTCCCAACTCAGAGGAAAACGAAAACTGTCGCTGATTATCTTTCCTACAAGTTAGTGGTGTGGGGCTAGATGACTGACTGGAGGCCTTCGGGTGCAGACATCAAGGGGCAGACATCCTGGCTTCCCGCTCTTTGGGATGCAGGCCTCACTGGCCAGTATCCTGGGGACCAAGCAGATGCCCAGGCTCGCGGTTCCCTAAACATGCAGAAAAGTACCGTTTCGGCTGGAGGCGGGGCCAGTTTGCCTGGATTTATCCTGTGGTCCTCAGCGACTAAACAACAGCAGCAGCCCAGTTAACTATTGTGCCGTACTGGGCTGGTCAGTGAGCCGTGTCCGATCTGCGATCCCGTGGGCGGCAGCCCACCAGACTCCTCTGTCCATGGGGCTCTCTAGGCAAGAATACCGGAGTGGGTTGCCATGCTTTCCCCCAGGGGATCTTCCCAACCCAGGGATAGAACCCAGTGTAATCATTACTGAGGTCCTACTTAACTCTTTAGGTGTCCTGATTTGAGTAGAAATTGTATTAATTCAGGAGTTAAGGTTAAGGGCCTGGCGCTGCACCAGCCCCTGGTTCTTCCACCTGCACGGTGTATAACATGGGGTGAGGGGTGGGGTGGCCCCCCTGTGTCTTTCCCGCCTGATAAACTGGCCAGCACGAGGCCTCCTGCTGTGGAGTCCACAGCACATGCCTCCCGGCGTTGCCCTGTGCAAGGAGAGCCCTACAGCTGCTCTTGTCCCAGGAGCAAACCAGCCCAGGCCCGCTTCTGCCAGGGGCCCTTCTCCTGGTAAAGCCTTTTGTGGGGAGAGAGCTGGGCTGGAACAGACCGAGACAGCAGAGTCCTTGAATGGACCCTTTCCTTTCCAGCAAGTGAGTGAAGCCGCGTCATTATTCTTTCACCAGTACCGGAAGGAAACGATGTCCACATCCTGCAGGACAGACCCCCCACATCAGCAGGCAAGGCCTGTGGGGAGTGCAGTCTCCTTAAAACCGTACTTGTTGCATCGTTCAGAGGTGTCTGGGGAGAGAGAAAATGGTCCCTAAGGACAAGCAGGCATCCAGCTTTCACACCGTCCGCCCGCCAAGCCGGACGACCCGGGTGACGCCGGCAGCCACACGGAGTGCAGGGCAGAGGGTAGAGGGCGCTCCGCAGTTGCCCGGGGCGTCACTGCAAGAGAGCCAGCTTCTGCCCAGAGAGCGTGCAGGCTCCAGGTCCTCGTTCCACGGCTCTGCGCACGTAGGACGCAGGCCGTTTCCTCATGCTGCCTGACCACCGTTCCATCAACACGACTGTTGTGTCTTATTGTAAAGGACCAGAGACTGGATGTAGACAGACCGCAGGGCACCCCCAGGCCCCCACATCGTGTATCATGGACTTTTCTCAAATCCTTCCAAGTGCACGGATGTCCATTTCCACAGCCTGGACGCACCGCGTGCAGCAGAGCTAACCCCGCACCCTGAGGAGATGGCACGCATTTTAGAAAGCTGGACATCAGATACTAAAGTAAAGCACGATTGTGAAAGCCACTTCATCACTTCAACACAAAGGGCAGCGTCAGGGGCAAACGAATCCTCGATTCGCGTGGCTTCTCTGCAAGTCTCACAAAGTTAATCTTCCTCTTTCACCAGAATGAAGGTCACAGTGTCTTCAGTGCTACTTATGTGTTCTTGTCACCAAATGGCTGCGAGCAGCATAGCTCCATGGCCCTGCGGGTTACTAGGAAGGTGCTTCAGTTTTTTATTTATTTTGATTTGCACCTTGTAAGGAGCAGTCAAGGGTCTGCTGCTGCTGCTGCTGCTAAGTCACTTCAGTCGTGTCCGACTCTGTGCGACCCCATAGACGGCAGCCCACCAGGCTCCACCGTCCCTGGGATTCTCCAGGCGAGAACACTGGGGTGGGTTGCCATTTCCTTCTCCAATGCATGAAAGTGAAAAGTGAAAGTGAAGTCACTCAGTCGTGTCTGACTGTTCACGACCCCATGGACTGCAGCCCACCAGGCTCCTCTTTCCATGGGATTTTCCAGGCAAGAGTACTGGAGTGGGGTGCCATTGCCTTCCCCCTCAAGGGTCTGAGGGCATGGCAACCCCCTCCAGTATTCCTGCCTGGAGAATCTCAGGACAGAGGAGCCTGTCGGGCTATAGTCCTTAGGGTCTCAAAGAGTCGGACACGCCTGAGTGACGGAGCAGCCACACGGGTTTGGGGCTTGAGGTTCAGTCTCTGCAGCTGGGCGGGAGGAGGCACCACTTCCAGTGGGCACAGAGTCTGAGCATCTCGCCCGCGAGCCCAGCCCTGGCCCTTCCCACCCTCACCGTCCACACACACGAGCGTTAGGGCCTTGGGGGTCCAAAAACGTCTGAGGCTAAAATGGAAATCAAATCTATATTTCTTCCGGCCTGCTCCGTCTGAATTCTGTCTTCATTAGATCCAGGACGTGCATTTATGGCCCCATGAAAGGTCATTTTCTATTCCTGGTGATCATTGCTTATTTTCCTTGTTTGAGACGAAAACAAACTAGAAATAAGTTGGTAGGGAAAATGCATTTTGATTCTTTAACAATGTTACATAATAAGATCAATCTTGGATTGCATTTTATTCATTTATACAGAGTCTACTCATTTATAAAGGTCAAATAACATTAACTCAATAGAGACATATTGTAAAATACCCAACAGAATATTTGATAAAATAATATCTTTTCAAATTTGTGCTAAGTCATAATTTAAAGCTGAAGACTGTATTTTGCCTTGCTCTGATATGGGTCGACTTGGTGGTAAGAACGTCCCTTGGACATGAAACATATACACACACATACATATTTAACAGCCGCGATGATGGTGTGCCAGAGCTTTTCTGAGCTGTGCTCTCTGTGAGCTCGGTGACAATGCCAGCATGGCGGTCCTTTCCGTGGAGGAGACCCAGGCCGGACGGCGCTGCCCGCTGGCCAGCACACACCCGCCTGACCGCCACCTCTGCAGGGAGGACGCGGCCCTGTGACGCAGGAAGCGCCCCCACTGGGCAGGAGAATGTGGGAAGCGTGTTGGTCTCTGCTCCAGGAAGGCGCTGCATTTCGTAGAGAAAGCCCCCAGCCTCCCGGGATTCTCATGACGATGGCCCCTCTACAGGCAGCCAGGGCCGTGGGGAGGCGGCCTCACTGTCCCTCGGCTGGTGGCCGGGGCCCACACCTGCGCATCGTGGGCGAGCCCTGGTGACATGTGGCCTCGGGGGGGGGTCAGCCTCGGGCGAGGAGGGGGCTGCTGCTTCAGCAACGGGCAGCCCTCCTCCTGCAGGTCTCGGGCGGCTGAGTCACCTGAGGTTGGAAACTCAGGAGTCCTGCCAGGTCTGCCGAGGCTAAATTCCCTATTTGCTTCCTCTTCCCAGGAAGTGACATTTTCAGCTGCTGCGTGTGGCTGTTTCTCCCCAGCACGGTCACCGGGGGAGAGGCAGCCCCCACCCTCCTGAAGAAAGAGGCTGGCGGGCCTGCAGGCGGAGGGGCGCCCTTTCCCGGACCACTCAGCGGCAGGCGAGCTGTCCAGGCGCCTGGACGCCTCTGGCACCCTCGCCTGCGGGAGCGCGGGGCGGGGGGCGGAGGTGCGGCTGGGCCTCGGATCTCTGTCCCCTAAGCAGAGGTACCCGATTCACGCTGTCTGGTTGGCCTCGGGTGGGCGGATGAGTCCTAGGACTTAGACAGCAAACCCCACCGCGAGACTTGCACAATTCACTCTGTTTGTTTTCTAATTTCCTTTGGTGACTTTACATGTTCCCACAAAGCCTGAATAGCACAGGACACAGAACTGCGCTTGCACAGAAGTGCAGAAAACAGTGGAAGTCAAGTTTCCCCAGCCCTCCAGAGGATCAATTAGATTCCGTTATTTACCAGCTAGATGCTGCCGGAGGATCAGCGGTGAGAGACTGGCTGCTAACTCCGCCGCGTAACAGGGTTACCCCTCCCAGGGGCCGGCAGCTCAGCCCGGCAGCCTGTCTGGGAGGATGGCAGAGACGCAGGGGAGGACCAGAGGCCCGGGAAGCGGGCACTCCCACCCGTCTGTCTGCCAGCGCCGGGCCTCAGCGCCCCCGACGGCCCGCCACGGCTCCGCGTGCGCCGAGCAGCCCCTCGCCCTCGAGACGGCGCCCCTGAGAGCTCTCGGCCCCCACCGCCCCACGTTTCCCTCCAGGAGCCACCGCGCTTCAC